>JAXQQM020070980.1:0-85500 GCA_034641835.2 Pinus albicaulis
TTAGCAGAAAATAATTGTAGGTATTTCACCATTGAAAAAGAGGTTGATCACTGACATATAGACCCCCTTATGTCATAAAGAAAAGTGCTTGGTTGATAAGTAAGACTAAAAAATAAAGTGAATGTATCTAGTCTCAAGGGTTGTTTTGAATGTACATTGTCCAAGCAAGTAAAGGCATTTGATCTCTTAGATCAAATTCTAGTTAATTCATTGATCACATCTGTAACAAGGACCTGCAGCTATTTAGTGTAATATTATTATCAACATCCTAGCTCAAATCATCACGAACAGGCAAGAAAAGTGAACCACAGCTATAAAAGACATATTGGCTTCATCACAATTGAACAAATGCTATACTGCAGATGAGTATTGCAGAAGAATACATATTCCATCTACAATATTCCTCAATATAAATGTATTGGCACACTACATCAGACAGAGACTGTATGTTTATTCAAGTTCAATTATCCTCAAAGTGTTCTCTCAACAAGTCTTGTACACCAGTTTGGAGCAGCAGGGTACAAAGTCAGAAGAAGAAGGCCTAAACACATATTAGAGAGAGGAAATGCAAAGACAGAATCTACACTAAGAAATGTGCAACCCTTTGCCATTGATGTCAAAGGGGGAGGAAAAGCAGGTAATATAAGAAAGGGTCTTCTAAAAGAAGCTAGACAAAGAAAGACTTGGAGGAAGCATTGGATTATCGGTGGATGTGTTGCCATCAATTCCAAAGGGGGAGACTGTTGGAAAGTTGTCATTGATGGAAAAGGAGATAAAAAAGGAGGAGCACCTGAAACATCAGCCAAGGAGAAGAGGAAGCAAAAAGAGAGGTAGCAGAGACAGAAAAAAGAGAAGTAAGGAGCAGCATCAGTCAAAGAAGTAGCAGAGGCAGCAGAGAGAGCATAAGACAAGTAGCAGAGGCAGTAAAGAGAGTAGCAGAGATAGCGAAGAAGCAGAGAGGTAGCAAGGTAGCATAGAAGTAACAAAGGTAGCAGGAGACATATGAGGTGGTTCTGTAGAGTAGTGAGGAAATTAGAAGAGGGCCATTTAATAGCAGATCTGGAGAGACGGAGTAGTGAATATTGGAAGGGCCTGAAGTTTAATACAGTTTGCAGATGAATTATTGAGAAATTACTCATTAATTGAGTTTGTATGGCATAGAATTTGATTGAAGACTAAAACCCTGTGGATCAGTACCAAATGAAGGTAATTAAATTGCTTGGGGATGAGTTGGAGCATTGCTTAAATGGAAAGGAAACCATGAAGTGGTCGAAGAAACTAATAATTAGAAAAGGCACAATGAAGAACAGAGGCAGAGGCAACAAATATAGAGGCAGAGCCGTTATCACAGCAGAGGCAGAACCATTTTTTATGGAAACCTACATAATATTCCGAGAATCATTACCCAGCCGAAGGATACATAAACACAATTTCGGGAATCTTAACCCAAGCGGAAAAGTATACATATAACCTTATTCCAGGAACCGTAACCCAGGCGGGAAGATACATAATATTCCGGGAATCTTAACCCAAGCGGCAAAATATATATATATATATATATATATATATATATATATATATATATATATAAACCTTATTCCGAGAATCATTACCCAGCCAGAGGATACACTAAAGGCGGAAGCAGAAGCATATATATATATATGCAGCGCTTTATATAAGTATAGCGCCTTTTAAACAAATATCCAAAGTACCATAAGGTGGGACCCTCACCCAATCGCTTCGGAGAATAGTTGGCAGCAGAACTTGTTATCAAAAGATTGCGATTGCGATTGAAGAACCGGACCCGATGGGCTTATAAACTATGTTTCATATATGATTGAGTTCCAGAGATTTGATTTGAGTGGGACCCTATGTTCATCACACAACACTGCTGAAGGATGCGATTGCGATTAATCACATTGGATCGATCGCAAAGGTATCAATCGCATCAGAGTAAGGGAAGAACATTGGAGCATAATATTGAACGCCCATCGCAAAGGATCCAATCGCAATCGGAAGAATTCAATTACGACTCATCGCATTGGCATAATTGAGTGAACAGTAATCCATCGCATCGAGACAAGCCAAGATTGCGATTGCGATGAACTCCCGAACCTGATGGGGTTATAAACCGTGATTCATATATGGTTGAGTTCCGGCTTAAAAGTGATTCATCGCATCAGAGTAAAACAGAATAGTGGATCATTGAACCATGCGATTGCGATGGTGCGATTTAAACACAACCATCCATTCCCAATGAACGACAGTCGTTGGATCTACAGTGAATTATCACATCAGAGATTTCTAATCGCATCGGTGCAGTGGAAGAATAAGGGAACGTGTAGTTGGATGTTGCGATTGCGATGATGCGATCTAATCGCAACCGTTGGATCCTGGATGATAGCAACCATTGGATCTTAAAGGAAGTCAGAGTGGGGCCTACTGGAATTCAAACTCGAAAATAAGGATTTCCTTTGTTAAAGCGCATCGAAAGATAAAAGAGAAATATAACATAAAACATTGAAATGCCGAAGTATGGTCTGGTGGGACCCTCGCTCATCGCATCGGCGGAAATCAGACGACCAAAGGCACAAGAGGATCTCTGAATGTTGCGATTGCGATTGGAAAGTAAAATAAGGCAGAATGTCTTTGTAGTGTGGGCTCCATGTAAAGGAAAAGGTTTAATGTATGATTACACCAAGATTTTAAGCCAAAGCTGATGAAAAAAAAGGGGGTAAGGCGGAGAGTATATATGAACCAATCTATATATATGCAGTGTGGGGCCATTGCATCGGCACAAAGGCTGAGTAGTGGAACATACCAATGAAGTTTGCGATTGCAATTAATCACATCGGAACAATCACAAAGGGTGTAATCGCAATCGGAAATCATCGGAGGAGACTCATCGCATCGGAGCACAAAACAAAGTTTGGATGGTGGGCCCGAAAGGGAATTTTATATGTTAAACAGGCTTTTACTATTATGCCGAGAGCTGAAGTTGTGTTATATATAAAAGGCACTGTTACAGATACATAGTAGTTATACCACTGCAGCGCACATATCAAAACCTCTTTTTATTATTGTGCCGAGAAACAATTAGCTTGATATAAAAAGCACAGTTACATATGTATGACAGTTGGTCGTTACCCTGTGACAGTGAATAAGGACAGAAGAGCAAGCAGAGCTGAAAAAGACAGACACAGTAAAAAAAAAGGCAAATGCGCAGCGAGCCAAGAGGCTGAATGAGTGAGCTGGAGTTTTCATTTTAATTCAATGTAAATGATTTTGATTTTTATTGTTTGTGATGCATTAGCAAGTCTCCTGAAGAGAACAAATATCCCACTGTAATGATAAATTGGTACCTACAGTTATATTTTCTGAATGAGCGGATAAAAGAGATGAGAAGGCAGAAGGCAAAGAGACATGGCTGTCCATTTCGAATTCCCAGTAGAATACAAACAACCATGAAGCTATTTTGTATAAAACACGGTAATATCCAAGGGGAGAAGGTTACGAAAGAGAGTGAGAGAAGAAGAGAGTGTGCAGCAGAATTGAAGAGAGTTGAAGAAAATAAGAAAGCTGCAAGAGGCGAGATGTGAGAGAGGCTGGAGAATGCAGAATTGAGGCAATGAAGATAAGAAGAAGGAGGAGCAGAATGAGATACTGTGCAAAGTTAGAGAATGCAGAAATGAAGCAGTGAGACAGAGAAGAAGGAGGAGCTGATAGTGAATTTGAGAAGATGCAGAAATGATATAAGGCAGATATGAGAATTGATGAACATCAGAGAAGATGGTATAGAACAGAGCTGATATCCAAGGTAGATCATCAAGTGTGTTTCTTTTGAAAGAGTAAGGAAGTTGGAGCTTCCCTATCAAGTTGGAGCTTGATAGATGTCAGTTGTAGCTGACTGAGGTTGGAGCCTCTTGTAGGTTGGTGCCTGCAGAAAATAGATGGGATTTGGTGCTTCCACATCAATTTGTAGCTTGATAAAATGTCATTTGTAGCTGACTGAGGTTGGAGCCTCCTGTAGGTTGGTGCCTGCAGAAAATTGATGGGAGTTGGAGCTTCCTTGCAAGTTGTAGCTTGTAGAATTGAGGTAGGAGCCTCCTGTATGTTGGTGCCTACAGAAAATTAGTGGTGAGAGGGAGTTGGAGCTTGCCTTTGCATCAAAACAATAATAATATGTGATTTTCTCCCTTTATGGGTTTCCACTTATATATGGTGTCTCTGTGCATGATGTTTATGTGTTGATATGGTTTATCTCATCTGCTTAATACTTGCTGCTCTCATATTAAATCTGTTGTTACATTATATTAATACTTGCTCACATATTAAGTTGATCATGAAATAAAGGTGTAAATAAGTTTGAAGGGAAAAGTTTTAAAAGTACATGAATGTGTTAAACTGATTCACCCCCCACCCCCCTCTTAGTTTAACTAAGGGTCCAACACTAAGCAATGTTCTAGACATCAAATTCTGATGGTTTTGAAAAATACCCCTTGATGTATTCTAGCAATCCATTTTCATCCAATACCTTATCCATGTGAACCTTCCATGTGGTGAAATTAGAGTTTCCTTCCAAGGCATACTCTAGCCTCAGCCGATTGAATGTCATCTTCTCATCTCTGAAGATATCATGCTAGACTGAATTGAAAACTTGAACCTCCTAAGACGCAACTTTGAAATTCCTGCTCTAATGTGAATCTTGCTTTGATACCATGTAGAAATTATGGTGTATATTTTCAATTGATCATGAAGTTTTAATAGAAATAACAAGACAAAAAAATAATCTACTTCTTTGCAAAATTCAATTCACAAGTTAGAAAATCAACCACAAGCATGCAATGATAAATAACACACATGCACATGGTAATTTTTTTCCCTGGGGAAGGAAATATGCTAAAAACCCCTTTTCCTGCTTGCATTAATGTTATGAATATAGATGTATTACAATTTATTTTCTCAACTAAGCACAACCTTCAAGTGAATAACCTATGTCTCTTCTCACTAAGAAGCTCTAAACTAGAATTATTCAATTTCTTCCTCTTCTTGAGCTCATATTTCCTTGCACAATTCCTTGAGAAATTAGACCCCTATTATTTAGGAATTTCTCCAAAATGGATTGCGAAACTCCCAATATTGATCATCTAACTGCACAAAACACATGTACACTCAGGAATAGTCTACAACTAATGTTACACTACCTTGTAAACCATCTCAGCTAGGATAATCAAATTCTTGACATGCACTAGCTATTTTGGGCTGATTGATTTGTTAACTAGATGATCACTGGGTTTGACTAAATTCCCACTATAAAATTGACCTTCCATTAGTTTCTCCAACAGTGGAAATATTTTAACTGAATTTGTTTTTTAAAATAGTTGACCTTTATTGCTACAAATTAGTAATCACACATGCTTAACTGAAATCTAACTCCAACTCGATTTTTTTAATTTTTTCATAGGGCTATGTTGATATTTTCTTTTATAGTTAAATTTCATCATTATCACATTAAGTTCACCCCATAGCATCATAAAATTATTCATATTTACATCTTTATCATCAGCATATGCAATTATGTATAAATAAAAATAACATCATCATTAATGCAACGAAAGATAAAGGAACACAGGAAGAAAAACATGTAGACATAGAGATACCAAGAGTGGTCAGAGACAAGGGAACATCCCACTATGGAGAAAACCCTTGAAAATTATTCTTCTATTAGATTCTCATCAAATTATTTATTAAAATAAAGTAAAATGACCAATATCTTCACAACAACAATAATATCCATGAAACACATCTAAACATCTAAACTCTGATTCTGATGACTGCAATATATTTTCATTGCCTGAAGCATATTGTTGTACAATGTTGTCATTGAGCGAAAACTTAGGAGTACTATAGTTTCATCTATAAGGACCTAGCCGCTACCATAACACTCTGTGCCTGTGGATATGGGTCCCTATACACTACCAGGACACTCTATGCCTACGGATATGGATGAGCACAACTCGATCTACCTCAAAAGCCCTAAATGCAACCACAAGTTAGTATGCCTGCGGTTTTAGGTTCCTAGCCGCTATCATGTCCATATAAAGCCTACAGATAGAGCCTAAATCTACCAATTCTATGTCCGTGGGTAGAAAAAAAACCCTAAATTTTGTGCTAGCTTCATACCTATGATTTCATACATCCACGCAAACTCCTTCAATCAAACTGATGGGAGGCAAGAAAAAATACCAGAGAAGAGGAGGGCTTGATCAATATTTCCAAATTATCTTGAGGGATATTCTATTTAAAGGAGTCAATGAGGGTCCACTTGATGTTGAGGCTAAATTTTCCATTAGTACATGTGTATTGGGCTGACCTAATCCAATATACATGAGTGGGTACATAAATTCATAAACCAATTTCTGCTTATCCAAATGAGGTGATATTTAGGTCGATTTTGGTCCTATCGAAAAGAGGAATTTAATGAAATCATCATATTTTTTATGTGATCTATTCAAGGTGGAATTTTACCACATTTTCTTAAATTTAACACTCCCTCTTAACTAGGGAGAATTCCACTTGCTAATATATGGCCATCGATCAATATGACATACGTCCCATCTCAAGTATCTCATCACCCCGAATCATCAAAGCACATATCTTGCTAATTCCTACTTTATTTATTGTCCCTACTCATATGTTGAATATTCCCGAATCTATAAGAAGAATAATTTTCTACTAGAGGGGAGGTTAAGCTACCACCCTCTATTCATTGAGCTACAATCCAAAACCTTTTCTAGTGGGATGCTACCCTGAATTTCTGTCAGCGGGCTACTACTTAGAATATATGTCGATGGGATACTACCTGGAATATTAGTCAACATGCTAGTACCCAAAATATCTTTCAACGGGATACTACCTAGAAATGTCATTGGGCTACAACATGGAAATATCGGTAGGGAGTCAGATCTATGACCCGCATAATCATCAAATATCATATTAGGGAGAAAAAATAAAACTAAAATAACGTCGGGGAGATTATATTCATCTTCTAATCTCATGGGGGATCTACTACTACGACCCCATATTGAGAAATAGGTGACATAGGGAGCTACAACTAAACCCATCCTATTGAAAACTCATATTCCCAACAATGACCTTGAATAGTCATGTGGTAGAAAACCTGCATCATGATGTAGCTTGGACGAGATGCCTGACTCACCAAGAGGTAAGTGTCACAATCCTCCAAGCCTCCTCAAGCATTGGCTAAACAAAGAGGGATAATCCCAAGAAGCTCAATCTTGTGGGTATGATTCCAGCTGAGGTATACTCTGCAATGACCAAGATAGGGTGAGCTACTAGTCCAACACTGTGGGTAACAGATAAGGATAATTCCCTCTTGTCTGGAGTTCCCTCAACCCCGAAAGCCCTTTGTCTCAATTCCTCACCCTGGGTGCTCTAACAGGGGGAAGAGTATGGCTCATTGTCCTCGATCAGTATTGTTCTTATCATACTCATATAATTGTACTTGTATCTAGTAATCATCATGTATCGGTAGTAGTTGTCTCATGTTTATATAGGACATCAAATCAAATATCATGTTAGAGCATAAACAAGCATATAAATCATAAAAGGATGCCATAATCATCCTCCCTCTCAAGGAGGTGCCAATCACAAGCCCGATCTTGTCTCGTACAATTGCACTATCTCAATATATAAGAGTATATTGGTTCCAATGATATATACATATATATATATATATATATATATATATATATATGTATGTATATATATATATATATATATATATATATATATATATATATATATATATATATATATATATATATATATATATATATATATATATATATATATATATATATATATATATATATATATATGTGTGTATATATATATATATATATATATATATATATATATATATGGGATTCTCACTATAATATCCTGACAAGTAGTATTCATGTCATATTCATTACTTTCTCGACAGCTCTATTCAGTGTGCTAATACTTCATAAATGACCATGCTATGTGTCACTATATTATAAATTAGTTCTCATGCTTCTAATCGTTCCTCCTGTACTTAGGAAACACTCATATGTTCTCATATTCATTAGTAATCAACATTAGCATATCCATATAGTCATATATCATAGGAGGAATATTAAAAAACAAGAATAGATCATCTCATGCAAACATCTCGAAGGATTTTGGGTGGAAACTCAATGTGAATGAAGCGAATCAATCATGAATCGACTCGGGTTATATGCACATCAGTGTATATATAAGGATGGATGTTCTAAATGGAACATCAAGCCTTCAATCAACTCTCAGTTTCATGTCAGGTTCAACAACATCTTGAACTTCAAATCAGAGTGACCAAGGATTTTTATTTCCTTCTTCCAATAATTATTTAATAGCTTCACAAAATAGGTTATTTTTTCCCAACTTCAAAAATTGATTCATCACATCATGATACATCATTTCAAGCTTTAAAAGCAATATCCCTCTAACTTATATCATTTGAGGTTATTTACCTGAAAATAATAGATCATTAGTATATACAAACCCAAAAATCTAAATCAAATTTATACCTTGAAACTCTTTTGAAGGAAAGGCTTGGATCGATACTGTTATCACTCAGTAATTTCTCCAGGTTCAAGAGAGAACTCACCGAGGTAACCACAGACCTACTTTTAAACTCTAAGATCTAGCCTTCTTAGGGTTCAGAGAGGGCTCTCTCTATAAGATTTTTTTTGTTTGTTTTATAAAACATTAGGCTAGTTTTGATTGTGCAATTGGTTTTGGTTTTGATTGGTTTGGTGGGAAAAATCACTGAAAGAAATGGATAGTGGGAAATATATTTTTCCATTGGGCTAAGGAGTCAAAATCAAGAAAACAGGACTGGGATCAAGGCCAAAAGGTCAATTTTTTTTCAGGACAAGATAGATAACCCTTGAAGATCTTGGAATTTTTTTTTATGAGGTGGTAAGATCGGGCTAAAGGGCACTTAAGAATCCTTTGATCCAGAAAAGGAAGTAGTAGGAAGAGGTCAAACGAGAGAGGGAGAAATTAAAGGTTCCCTACACTGGAAATCAGAGGAAAAGATATAAATGATAACTAGTTAAAAACATGGTGCTCTTGACAAATCCTGTAGTAATACTCCTAGTTATTCATTCAGATTTAGAAAAAACATATATGGATGCATGTAAAAAAGAAAGATAACATTCACAAGTAAGGAAATACTTCACTCCAAATAGCTCATCACAGGAATCCTGAAGTATGATGCCAATTGGTTTGATCCAGCCTACTACTCGAAATTTGACACACCAAAAGTTTTCAAGTCCAAAAAAAATGACTATAAAAATCTCCAGAATTTTTTTTCCACCAAAATACTTCAAAGATTGAAGTATTTATACAAATTCTAAACTAGAATATCTTGAAAAAATATCAACATTGGCTTACAAATATCTCAAGCTATTTTACATAGATAGAAATTTAATAAAGGACACTCAAAACTAATGCATGTATTTGGCACTATACTTATGGATTTGTGGTGACAAAGAAGAGAATTCTAAATTGATATCAACTCTTAGTTGATGATGAGGCATCCAAGTCACTAATTGTCTCCTTTATTTGTGCATGCTACTCTAGAAATTCTGCAAACCTGGGGTGCAATGATACCTTTGTATTTCTCAAGCCAAAATAGATATGTAAAAAGTGAAAAAGGTTATTGTAGATAAATATGTTGTTGAGATAAAACTCTCTCAAGTCCCTAAAATTGTGCTCCCGTTGTTCACAATAGGCTCTGACAAGGTGTGTAAAATAGAGCTTTACATAGTCTAAAAAAATAGGCTGTAAAAATGTGCATATATCTCTCATTCTGTAATACCTGTGCAAAACGTGAGATAGATTTTTGTAGATGGGTCTCTTAGGAACAAAAACCTCCTTCAGTTTTGTAATATGTATTTCTTATTGGCCACAATGCGAATGGTTGAGATTTGTTTGAGGAGTAGCATGACATTCAGAGGTGGGGTCCGAGGTTTATTACCATGGCGGGATGGTTTTCAAACCTTATAAATTTAAATTTATAAATTTAAACCTTGGGTTATATGATGGTGTTGAAGCCTAGAAAATCTCTGCTTCAAACATCGGGGAAAACCACCCGGTCGGGACCTTAAGACAGCTCCTTTTTCATTTGGTATGGTGGCTCCGACTGGATTTAAAGGACCAGTTTCCTTGTAACTAAATGGATTGGATTGGATGGGTGGAAATGGGACTAAATTAACTGAAGTAAAACTATCTAATTTAAGCTAAATACTGATAAAGAAATTCTAATACTAACTCGGGTAATTATATGTGAATACAACTTAAGATTGTTCCAATTCAACAATAACCATGAAAATGTATTATTAATTAAATTGAAATGTGCAGAAACAAATAAAGATAACTCTGTTTAAGAAATTAAACAGAGTTGTATTAGCATATTTCATTCATTATTGTATACCATCTACATGTAATTATGAAAAATAACGTTTCAATTATACTCAGAAATGATATATAAAATGAAGCGTTGTGAAAACAAATACACATATAAATGATAGCAATTTTAAAACGAATATCATAAGACAAAAGAAATCAACAGTGAACAGATAGAAATACCTTGTTCATCTTGAGGACTTTCAAATGCAATCTGATACTCTATCCAGTAACTATGATGCAAAATCAAATTTCAAGGTACAGAAATGCAACACTTCAAAGATAATTCCGCATGAAAATCACCAGATGTGATCATTTTTAAAAATATATAAGACAATGGAGTACAGAAATGCAATCTCCAAGTCAAAAAATATTAAGATCCAGGACCCCTCTCTAAATGCATGAGAAGGGTTTAAATAATACTTAACTAAATCTAAAAATAGTTTATTACAAAAATTAAGGATTCGGTTCAATGACCATCCTTTTCCTAGGCTAAAATAAAGTGAAATTAAAACTAAATCTATCTATCTATGAATTTGATCTTTAAACTTGCAGGCATCTAGCATAGTTTTGAGAAGATGCGATTGACCGACTTCGGAATTCAACTGTCCTGAAAAGACAGAGTCGGCAAGCGTAGGAGTAATCTTCTCTGTAGCATTGATGATACAATTAAGCGCATTGTGCTGACTGTGTGGCTTCACCAAGTACATCCAGTATGAGTCCCAATTTAATCTTGTCAGCCCTTGGATGGATTTTTCTCTTTCTTTTGCCTTTTGCCTCCATTCTATTTGCAGTTGATTTTCCTGTGGGAGATATCCTAGAACAGTTTCTGGGATCAAATTAGCTTTGTGTAAATTGTCATTTACACAATCAGTGAGAGTGTTTGCCGCTGTAGCCGCCTCTTCTGATGCCTTTTCTGCCCTTCTGATTTGTGCATCCCAGTTATTGAACAATATTTCTTTATGGTTTTCATTAACGATGGGTGCACCAGCTTTTCTGCCTTCTTCTGTCTTTTGCCATGCCAGATAATCATTGATCTTTTCATTAATCAAATCATAATCATTTCGTAAATCTACGACATGATTTGTGATTCTATCGCTTTCTTGGCACAAAGAATTCCATTGCAAGATTTTTTGGCAGACAACTTCCTCTTGTTGCAGTAGCTGATTGTTCAAAGAGATAGTTTCTGAAATGAATTCTGGAAGTTTAGGATCATCTTTATGCTGATCTTGGATAATCTGTATTTGTTTGTCTTTATCAGCCAAGCTTTTTTGATGTCCTATTTTCATTTCTTGAAGTTGTTGTTGTAACTCTTCAAGTTTCAATTGTGCTTCCTTATTGGCCTGTACGTGTTGCAATTGCTGTTGCAGAGCTTTTACCTGTTCTTCTTTTTCATTCAACAAAATTTGTATCTCAAATGCTTTATCAATTGTTGCAGAAGCATAAGCTCTTGTTATTTGAGATAACTTAGTGAGATTATGAGTAGGTTCTGTGGCAGGATCTTTCCACAAAACATCTACTTGTTCTGCTTCAGTAGCAATTGCACTTTCTATTTTTCTCTTTTTCCTATGTCTCTTCACTACTGCTTTGTATTTTGGGCTGTAGAATACATCCAGAGGAGGAATGTCCTCTAAATTAAGTACAATTTCAGAGGAGGGTGTGATTGGTATGTGCTCTGTCACTGTGACTGTGCTGCTTGTTCCTGTGTTCAAAACTTTGGTTGTCTGGACAGGGGTCTGTACATTCTGTCCTTCTACATTAATCAATTGGTTAAAGGTTTCCCATTCTTTGTCTAACTCAATGGTGACTGGCTGTTGCTGTACATTGGTTGGAGGAGGATTTGTCTGTTGAGAAGTCAAAATTCGCTGTTGAGTAAGTTCTTTTGATTGTGCAGAATCTTTAATGGATTCTTTCATTTTATCTTCCTTTTCTTTAGACTTATTGGAATGTTCAAAATCTCTGTCAGATTTTGATTTAGATTTACCTGTACTTGAACTTCCGTTAATACTAACACTAGGAGTTTGCTCCCTTGCGGGCTCTAAGCGTAGATTATATAAAGGAATAGGAATTAGTCTTCTTTCTCTGTAAAGCTTGAATTCCTGAAATTCCTCTGGAGATAGCTACGCTTGAGCTGAATTCAAAACTTCTTTGAATGAATTTCTTGCTTGGAACATATCATCAAAAAGATCCTGTTCCCCGGAAATTCCCTTACTTTGATTGCATTGGTAAAATTCTTAACAATATCATTTGGGTCGAATAACCTTCTCGAAAATTTGAACAGCTGTAGGCATGTAATGTTGCCTATCTTTTGAAATGCATGACCAATATCAAACAGTGAAAATGTTCCACATTTTACGGGAAATTGCGGCCAAATGCCCTTTTTCTTCTCTTTTAAATATTTTGTTATACCTCCCTGGCCACAGGTCTGATAAGCAATTTCCCGAGCTACAAGTCTATCTGGAACATAAAGGGGTAAAACATGGGGAGAAGCATAACTGCCAAAAACCCTAATATAAGTGAACAATTCTTCTCCAAACCATCTCGCGACAGGGAGAATATCAACCTCTGTTTCTGAGGATAACCTTGGGGCATCCTTATTATACAATGTTCTGTACAATGGCAGCATTATTCCACGACAAATTTGGTAAAAATGGGGGACAAACTTAGACTCCCATAGTTCTTTATGGTACACATGAATGGACAAAGGATCATGGATAGTCCATTTCCAGCCCATCACAGGGAATTTAGAGACATAGCAGATGGCGTCCATGACATAAGCAGATAAATAAAAAGGCGGATAAACCCGCTGAGAAACATTTCGTTTAGACCGGTAGTGAAAAATAGCAGTGGTCAAATTATCAGATAGGATTTTGGCCCAGTCTATAATTGTAGAATTAACAGCCGCATTCAACAAAGGAAGCCATTCAGGTAAGATCATATTTATGTCAGGCTTTCCAAAAAGCCTGCATAACATGGCAGCAGTAAAACAATAAGGAGAGGTAAGTGAACCCGTGCTGTACATACCTTGTTTTTTTTTCTTCAATGGTTCACTTCTTTTGGTCCACTCCTTTGTGCATTCTGCCAAATTTGCATGTTCTTTGGCAAAATCTTCCATGAATTTTTTGTTGTAAGTTGCCTAAGGTTCTGGCAACTTATACATTAATCTTAGATCTTCTATGGTGAATGACCCGATTATCTCTTCAGATGGAGTTTTGAATTGTCTGTCTGAAATATCGGTGCTATCCAACACCCATCTCACCATGTCTGTATATGGGAGAATCCTTGGCCTTGCTGCTATTCTATGAAAAAATGAGCAAGCCAAGTCTCTAAGGGTTGCTTCTGACGTATTCTTGGAACCTGCTGTAGCTACAACTTTTATCACCACAGGGTTTTCATCTTCTAACAGATTATACATTCCTTCCCAAGTGGATATACTGGCATCCTTATTACAGGCGGTGTCTGCATATAGCGAAGCTATTTCTTTGTTTTCAGAATTTGAGCTCTTCTCCTTCTTACCCATAGTGTTTAGTGGAAGCTTTGTATAGACGTTTTCTCCTTCGTGCCTGCGTTTTACGAGTAAATGAGAGTAATGGTATAAGAAAGGTGATGAGACTGTTTTAAATGTGAAAGCGGATGAAATATAATATTTTAATTGTGAAACGACTTTCAATCCAAACACTATCTCATTTATCATTAATAATCAATCCAATCATTTAATTTAATCATTAAAGCGCATAACAGATTTGACATATGGGAAGATTTCCTTGGGACAACGCGCCTACATGAATCTACGACATTGCGATCTGCGATTTGCTGCGCAATATCGCAATATCGCAATGTCGCAATATCGCAAAATGAAGTCATCGCAGTTATGAAAATAGCGCAAAAGCGGAAATTGCGCAATAGCGCAAAAGCGCAAAATCGCAAAATCGCAAAAGCGCATATCGCAAAATCGCAAAAGCGCATAATTGAAAAGAGCGCAAAAGATATTCATTAATCATTTCTGTTTTCTATGCTATGCGATCTGCGACCAATGCGTTTTATAAAAGATATATACCATTTTGTTATGGATGCGCTATCTTGTTTAAAGAGCAATTTTATTATAATCTATCATAAACTTAAGTGTTTCTTAATATTCTTTCTAAGGGATTTCTATAGGTTTATGATAGAAAGTTTTATTTGAAAAGGAAAACAAATCCTAATTGTTTTTTTTTTTGGATTTTTAACTAAGGGTCCTCATTTATTTAGTATTATTACTAATATTAAATAAAAGGGGGGTTTTTGCTGGTCACAACAATTGGCGATTCACTGAAAGAAACAGTTATCTCTGAAAAAATAAAATGAACATTCTATCTTTAGTAAGTAAAGGTTTTTAAAGATAATGAAAACTATCTTAGGATAATTCAAATAAAATGTAACTATGAAAAAAGAAATAAAAATCATTTCATAATTTCTTTCTAATTCCTTAAGAAATAAAAACATTTTGGGTTATATCAAGCTTTGATTGGTGTTAATAATGAAGTAAATGGATCTTTCCAAGTTTTGGTTTTATAATATACTCTATTGCCATAGGTATCGCCTCTACTGCCACCAAATGTTCATAGTCTCGACAGGGTTACCTTTAAACCATTAACCATTCATTGTCCCATCCAACTAAAATTATGACTTTTTAAAAGATAATTTCATAAGACCTATTATCTCATATTTTTGTCTTTTATTTATTTTATTTTAAGAGCCATTGTTCTGGTTTGGCAGCCAGTTAATAACAATGCCATTCACTAGTTATAATTGAACTGAACAAGCTGGCTCGTGATGAGACCCCTTGTCTTATATTTATAAGCCATTACCCTGTTTTGGTATGCAGTATTGGTAATGTCAGTTTTATTACTCCTTATGAACATGGTAAGTCGGCTCGCAATGAGACCTCTTATCTCTTAAAATTTTCGTATAATTTCTTGGAATTACATTCTAAAAAATCACAACTTAAATGGATGGGGTGAAATAGTTTTATCCTTAAGAATCAATGGATGACAATTTTCAGAGTTTTTTGAGTTCCAAAACTTTGAAAAAAATCTTTACTTTGATAGATAACCTTTCTCTGCTTAATAAACTTATAATGATTTACATTCTTCTCAAGTTTTCAAAATATCATGTAAATGATTGAAATACTCTTTTAAAGTTTAACATCTTATTTTAAACTATTCAAAAACTGTGATCATTACTTTTAAAAATTCTTATTTACACAAAATAAATATTTATAATATTTTTCCGAAGAAATTTTCTCAAATAGTAAACAGTCAATCAGAGACTCATAAACAACATTTATTTGTAAAAACAAAAACAATCAAAAACTTTGCAGAAAGAAATATATACAGTTTAAGAAGGGGTTACCTCCTTATGAAAAGAATTTCTTCAAGATAAGCCCATTTAAAGGAAGAGACTCTCTCTTACTTGTTAAATCTTGGAGAATGAATGTATTTGAGCTTATCTTCTCAACGATCTGAAATGGTCCAAGCCACATTTTCTGAAATTTGGTATGTTTACCTTTTTCTTCGTGTGCTTTATCCCATTTCAAAACGAGATCACCAATTGACAAAATTTTTGAGCTGGTAGAACTTGCATCAAAAGAAGATTTTACAAGCTGTTGATGTTTTTTATGAGTAATTTTTCTTTATCCCTATCTTCTTCTAATTTAAGGATTTGATCATATCTCAATTGAATGGATGATGACGGATTTTCTTTAATAAACTGCACTAGGGCTAATGATGGAAGTGTTAATTTTGATGGTATCACAGCTTCTTTTCCATAAACCAGATTGAAAGGTGAAGTCCATATTGAAGCTTTTTCAGTGATACGATCAACCCATAACGCAAAGATTAAAGATTTGTGCCAATTCTTTTGATTTTGATCAACGGTCCTTTTAATGATTTTGATAAGGTTTTTATTAGTGGATTCAGCCAAACCATTACCTTGTGGATAATAATTTGTTGAATATTTTAATTTAAAACCTCTTTTGACTGCAAATTCTATTAAAATATTTCCAGAGAAGTAAGATGCATTATCAAAGACAAGAGCTTGAGGTACACCAAACCTGGTTATGATGAATTGATCTATGAAATCAATAATTGCATCAGAATTGGCTACCTTCAACGGGATTTCCTCTACCCATTTTGTAAAGTAATCGGTTGCAGTAAGGATGTACTTGTGCTGTTTGGAAGAATGAGGTACTATCTCACCAATAATGTCAAGCCCCCATTGTTCGAATGGTTGCTCAATAGTCACTGGTTGCAAAGGAAAAGTTGGCTTCCTTTGTCTTCCACTTGCAGTTTGACAAATTCTGCACTTCCTTACATAATCATGTGTATCTTTAAAAAGGGTAGGCCAGTAATAACCAGCACGAATTATTTTGTGAGCTGTGATATCACCTCGAAAATGACCTCCTGCTGGTCCATCATGCAATTCCTGCAAAACCTTTTCAGCTTCAGTCTTTTCAAGACATCTTAATAAGATTGAATCATAATTTTTTCTGAATAACACATTATCAATGATCTCATATTTAATAGCCTTTAACCTTAAAGCGCGTTTACTCTTATAACTGAGATTAGAAGGAACATACCCATTTTTCAAGTATTAATGTAGATATTTATCTTTGAGATGCGGAATTTTAACATTTTGTATAAACACTTGAATATCATGATTTGAATCTTGATTTTCTGACATTGTTTTCCTCCATCCGCGATAATGTTGCCAAAAACCTTGTCCTCTAACAATCTTCGTTTGGTTTATTATCAATATCGCTATTCTTTGAGTTTATTTCCCGATTGTCTCTTTCTCTGTTTTCTTTTTGAATTAATAATTGCCTCACTGAGAATGAGACGTGATTTTTGTGTGTTTTCAGAAAAGTCCCAGAAATATTTGATTGATTTAAACAACCATTGATTGTTTTCCAACATAAGACTCAGAATAGCTAGAGCTCATGGGTTGCGCTAAAGAAAGAAATTGGTGCTTCAATTTCTTGATCATTGAGTTGTGTTAAAACGGCTGCATAGGATGTTTCAGTGGCCAGAGTATACAAAGTAAAATCTTTAGAAAAATCCGGGGTATTCAATGCTGGTGCATTAATGATCGCTTGTTTGATTGCTTCAAAAGCTTCTTTCTCTTTATGCGCCCATTTGAATATTGAATTCTTCTTGATCATATTTTGCATAGGTAAAACAATTAAAAAAAAATCAGGAATAAATCTTTTAACAAAATTGATCTGTCCAAGAAATGATTGCATGGATTTTTTGTTATGAGGTAAAGAAATATCAGAAATTTCTTTCACTCTATCTGGATCAATATATATACCATCTTTTGACACAACAAATCCTAAGAGTTTCCCTTCATCTAAAGCAAAGAAAGATTTCTTTGGATTTAAGGAGATACCAAACCTTCTACATCTTTCAAATATTTGTTTTAAATCATGTATATGATTGGCT
Source organism: Pinus albicaulis (assembly GCA_034641835.2). Taxonomy (NCBI): domain Eukaryota; kingdom Viridiplantae; phylum Streptophyta; class Pinopsida; order Pinales; family Pinaceae; genus Pinus; species Pinus albicaulis. The sequence goes on from JAXQQM020070980.1 coordinate 17,976, forward strand.
CTCTTTTTTGAAAATACTGTTATTTCATCAAGATAAACAACAACTGACTTATTGATCAAACCTTTGAATGTTATATCCATGGCTCTTTGAAAAGTTGCTCCTGCATTTATTAGACCAAAAGGCATTTTCTGATAAGCATAAGTTCCCCATTTTGTTCTGAAATTTGTTTTCAATCTGTCATCTGGATGAACTAAAACTTGATTATAGCCCAAAAATCCATCGAGAAAAGACATAAGTTCAGAACCAGCTACCTTTTGAAGTATCTGTTCCATGGTTGGCAATGGGAAATTGTCTTTTAAACATGCCTTGTTTAAATTTCTGAAATCAATACAGATTCTTATATCACCATTCTTCTTCCTTACATGTACCATATTGGAAACCCAATTAGAGTGCCTGACTGGAAAAATGATTTTGGCTTTCAAAATTTTATTAAGTTCTGATTTGATTTGACTTTCGAGATTTGGATGGATCTTTCTCAACTTCTGTTGAACAGGTTTAATATCAGGAAGCATTGGAATTGTATGTTGAATAATCGAAGTATCATATGTTTTTAGATCATCATAATTCCAAGCAAAAACGTTTTTATACTTGTTCAACAATTTAATGAATGCATTCCTTTCTTCCGGTGTTAAATTGAGTCCTAAGTTAACGTTTTGAGGTTTAGAATCAGAACCAAGATTTACTAATTCAAACTTCAAAGTGGAACTTTGAAGTTTCGTATTAGTGACTTTCTTGAATCTGTCTGTAATGTCATATAAATCCTCTAATTTAACAACAAATTTTGGAATGGGGTTTTCATTACCTTTTGAAGCAATTTGTAAATCATGATCATCTTCGTCAATAATTTTCTCATCATATGATTTCTCTGAGGTCATGAAATTTAGAATATCTTGATCATGATAGAATACTCTCCAATTTGTAACATTATCTGGGACAGATGGACGAAAAATCAATTCTACAAAAAACCTATCAGGACTGCAATCTTCAGCAGGTAGGAGTTTAGATGCAACATTAGCTAACAAGTTAGCTGATGTATTCTGATTCCTAGGAATAGGAGAAATATTGAATGCTAAAAAATGAGTGGTGAGATCTTGTACTAGGGTTTGATAGTGTTTAAGATGTCCTTAAAGGCAATGAATAGTATTCCTAACTTGTTTTATGACAATTTCGGAATCACCAAAGACTTTCAAGTATTTAACATCTAACCCTATAGCTTTATAAAGTCCTTGAACCAAGGCTTCATATTCTGCGGTATTGTTAGTACACTCAAATTCTAATCTACATGACAACATGGTTTTCTCCCCATTTGGATCAATTAAGATGCATCCAGCTCCAGCTCCATCATTAGACTTCGATCCATCAAAATATAACGACCAAAATAAAGATTTGTCTATTGGCTTATCTACAATTATATCAGAAATATTTACAATTCTGGAAGAATCAGATTGTGAAAAATTTTCTATCTGAGAAACAAAAGTATTTACAGAAAAAGGTGATTGAGGAGCTTTGAAATTTCCAAGAAATGATTCAGCAGAATAACCTCCAAGAATATTGTTGTTGAATGCCACAGGTTCATTAGGTTGTTCAAATTCAGTGACAGTGTGCATCATATGTTTTTCTCGTTCAATTTTGATTTGATTTGGTTTCCCGTTGTAGGGAAGCCACATGTGTGAATAATCAGTTGAGATATAACCGTTAAGTTTCGCAGACCAGTCCCTGCTCAAGATTAATCCATAGAATTCAGGAATATCAGCAATCAAAATATCAATTCTTTGGACAATCCTAGGATCGGAAGCTAATCTGATAGTAATTGAATTGATTTCTCCTACAACTTGAACTTTAGAGCGATCCAATTGGATGATATGAACTGCTGATTTCTGTGGTTCAATATTCAATTTGGTACAGACAGAAGTAGGCATTATATTGGAGGAAGCTCCAGAATCAATCAAACAATTGTGCAGATTTTTATTGTACATCTTATAAGTCAAAAGAAAAGGAGGAGTTTGAGAATTTGACTTTTCCCCAATGAGCACAGTATCAGTAGCATCTACCTTATCTGGTGGCTTACCAGTTCCTCTCGCTACTTTTGCAACTACACCGCTTGGTAAAGGAGCAATTGGTGTAGCATTTAATTCTTTCAATAGCAAATTTTGCTGGTGTTTTAGTTTGCTGAGTTCATGTAAGGAAATTTTGGCTTTGATCTTTTTCATGTCTTTGACAATGTTGTATTCCATAGGATCTGACACTACTAAAGTTTTCGCTGTTGATGTGAGAGGATTAGAAGAAGATGGCTGATTTTGAGTAGGTGATGGAGAAGTTTTCTTCACAGTGGGTTTGTCTTTGGTACTTGGAGTTGTAATTTTCTTTTTAGGAACTGTTTGCACTGGTTCTACTGTAGATTTACTCCTAGTACTTACAGGCATATCTTCTTCACTATCAGAATTAGGGAGAATAAAATCCCACATTCCATTCAATTCAGCTATTTCTTCATTTTCGTCTTCTTGATCTGATACTATAGATGAATCTTCTTCTTCTTCCTCTTCTTCCGATTCTGCATTAGAGATTGCATTAGGAGGTTTAGATTCAACTTGGTTTCTTCTGAAATTTCGGAATGGTTTTTTTGTAGAAGTTTCAGCTACTTGTTTTTTAATTTCAACCATTTCATTTGACATGGTTTTAAGAACTTTCTGTAAACCTTCCATGTCATATGGATATTTGGCCTTTTTCTTTGAATCATATTTGAAGCTGACTTTCTTCGATTTCCTTTCCTCAATAGCGTTTTTCTTTTCCAGAGAAGTGATACGTTTTTCCACTGCAATAGCTTCTTTCATATTCTCAGCTAATGTAGGCTTTGCAGCTCTGTCCACGAAGATTGCTATGTTTGAAGGTAAGGCAGTTATATACCATTCAATTCTGACTTGTTCACTGGGTTGTGAATCTGTATGAATTTTGTTCAAGAGTTTGTTGAATATAGCATTGAATTCTTTTATAGGTTCCTTGGGTTCTATCTTCAAATTTGAGAGATCATTAAGTAAAGTTGCAATTGATCGGTCATCTCCAAATTTGGTCAAAAAATGATCTGCAAAAATGTCCCAACTCGTTATGGATCCTGATGGTAATGAAAAGTACCATGATCCTGCTACTCCCTGAAGAGTATATGGGAATAATCTAACTACAACATCTTCATGTATGACTCCATTCAAATTAATAGCCAGCATAAAGTTATTGATATGTTCTTCAGCTTGAATGTTAAGATCTGGGCTAAACTTTGGAATCCATTTTCCAGGATTGTCTGGTAAATCATGTAAAGGTGCAGCCATGTTGACTGCTCCTGGAGTATACCATGGTCTCTGTGCCATTATTAGGATGACTATTGGAGGAATAGTAGAAACTGGCGGTATTTGAGTAGAAGTGGTTGGAATAGATGATGTTGAGATTGATGAGGATTGAGAAGAAGATGTTTGTGGAGATGATATGGAAACAACTATACTTTTTTGAGTTGGGATTTCGGAAACAGATATTTGAATATTAGAGGTTGAACTTATATTACTTACTGATTCCGATTGAGTTTTTCTTGTCTTGACTCTACTAGGTAAAGGGAATTCTTTCGGAGAAATACCAAGTTTTTCACTTTGAAGCCTAGTAAGAGGTTTGGAAGAAACAAATTTTGAAGTAACACTACCTTCAGATATTTCAGACTCTTCAAGAGATAATGAGAATCATTTCAATTTATGAATTAGATCTTGAACTTCAGGAGACTCAGGATGTTGTTTGTCTGAATGTTTTGAGATTTTGGTAGTGGGTGTTTGAATATTTTCTGCAATTTCTTCTCTAGGATTTTGAATTTCATAAGAAATTGAAGAAGTTAATGAGGGTGTTTTGCTCTCAGAATGGCTTGTGGATAAATATTTACTTGCCATTCATAGCTCATGCCCTCCTTCTAGCGCCAAAAATGTTGAAGCCTAGAAAATCTCTGCTTCAAACATTGGGGAAAACCACCCGGTCGGGACCTTAAGACAACTCCTTTTCCGTTTGGTATGGTGGCTCCGACTGGATTTAAAGGACCAGTTTCCTTGTAACTAAATGGATTGGATTGGATGGGTGGAAATGGGACTAAATTAACTGAAGTAAAACTATCTAATTTAAGCTAAATACTGACAAAGAAATTCTAACACTAACCCGGGTAATTATATGTGAATACAACTTAAGATTGTTCCAATTCAATAATAACCATGAAAATGTATTATTATTTTAAATTGAAATGTGCAGAAACAAATAAAGATAACTCTGTTTAAGAAATTAAACAGAGTTTTATTAGCATATTGCATTCATCATTGTATACCATCTACATGTAATTACGAAAAATAACGTTTCAATTATACTCAGAAATGATATATAAAAGGATGCGTTGTGAAAACAAATATACATATAAATGATAGCAATTTTAAAACGAATATCATAAGAAAAAAGAAATCAACAGTGAACAGATAGAAATACCTTGTTCATCTTGGGGACTTTCAAATGCAATCTGATACTCTATCCAGTAACTATGATGCAAAATCAAATTCCAAGGTACAGAAATGCAACACTTCAAAGATAATTCCGCATGAAAATCACCAGATGTGATCCTTTTTAAAAATATATAAGACAATGGAGTACATAAATGCAATCTCCAAGTCAAAAATATTAAGATCCAGGACCCCTCTCTAAATGCATGAGAAGGGTTTAAATACTACTTAACTAAATCTAAAAATAGTCTTATTACAAAAATTAAGGATTCGGTTCAATGACCGTCCTTTTCCTAGGCTAAAATACAGTAAAATTAAAACTAAATCTAACTATCTATGAACTTGATCTTTAAACTTGCAGGTATCTAGCATAGTTTTGAGAAGATGCGGTTGACCGACTTCAGAATTCAACTGTCCTGAAAAGACAGAGTCGGCAAGCGTAGGAGCAATCTTCTCCGTAGCATTGATGATACAATTGAGCGCACTGTGCTGACTGTGTGGCTTTACCAAGTACATCCAGTATGAGTCCCAATTCAATCTTGTCAGCCCTTGGATGGATTTTGCTCTTTCTTCTGCCTTTTGCCTCCATTCTGTTTGCAATTGATTTTCCTGTGGGAGATATCCTGGAACAGTTTCTGGGATCAAATTAGCTTTGTGTAAATTTTCATTTATACAATCAGTGAGAGTGTTTGCCACTGTAGCTTCCTCCTCTGCTGCCTTTTCTGCCCTTCTGATTTGTGCATCCCAGTTATTGAACAATATTTCTTTATGGTTTTCATTAACGATGGGTGCACCAGCTTTTCTTCCTTCTTCTGTCTTTTGCCATGCCAGATAATCATTGATCTTTTCATTAATCAAATCATAATCATTTCGTAAATCTACGACATGATTTGTGATTTTATCGCTCTCTTGGCACAAAGAACTCCATTGCAAGATTTTTTGGCAGAAAACTTCCTCTTGTTGCAGTAGTTGATTGTTCAAAGAGATAGTTTCTGAAATGAATTTTGGAAGCTTAGGATCATCTTTATGCTAATCTTGGATAATCTGTATTTGTTTGTCTTTATTAGCCAAGCTTTTTTGATGTCCTATTTGCATTTCTTGAAGTTGTTGTTGTAACTCTTCAAGTTTCAATTGTGCTTCCTTATTGGCCTGTACCTGTTGCAATTGTTGTTGCAGAGCTTTTACCTGTTCTTCTTTTTCATTCAACAAAAGTTGTATCTCAAATGCTTTATCAATTGTTGCAGAAGCATAAGCTCCTGTTATTTGAGATAACTTAGTGAGATTATGAGTAGGCTATGTGGCAAGATCTTTCCACAAAACATCTACTTGTTCCGCTTCAGTAGCAATTGCACTTTCTATTTTTCTCTTTTTCCTCTATCTCTTAACTACTGCTTTGTATTTTGGGCTGTAGAATACATCCAGAGGAGGAATGTCCTCTACATTAAGTACAATTTCAGAGGAGGGTGTGACTGGTATGTGCTCTGTCACTGTGACTGTGCTGCTTGTTCCTGTATTCAAAACTTTGGTTGTCTGGACAGGGGTCTGTACATTCTATCCTTCTACATTAATCAATCGGTTAAAGGTTTCCCATTCTTTATCTAACTCAATGGTGACTGGTTGTTGCTGTACATTGGATGGAGGAGGATTTGTCTGTTGAGAAGTCAAAATTTGCTGTTGAGTAAGTTCTTTTGATTGTGCAGAATCTTTAATGGATTCTTCCATTTTATCTTCCTTTTCTTTAGAATTATTGGAATGTTCAGAATCTCTGTCAGATTTTGATTTAGATTTACCTGTACTTGAACTGCCGTTAAGACTAACACTAGGAGTTTGCTCCCTTGCGTGCTCTAAGCGTAGATTATCCAAAGGAATAGGAATTAGTCTTCTTTCTCTGTAAAGCTTGAATTCCTGAAATTCCTCGGGAGATAGCTACGCTTGAGCTGAATTCAAAACTTCTTTGAATGAATTTCTTGCTTGGAACATATCATCAAAAAGATCCTGTTCCCCAGAAAATTCCCTTACTTTGATTGCATTGGTAAAATTCTTAACAATATCATTTGGGTCGAATAACCTTCTCGAAAATTTAAACAACTGTAGGCATGTAATGTTGCCTATCTCTTGAAATGCATGACCAATATCAAACAGTGAAAATGTTCCACATTTTACGGGAAATTGTGGCCAAATGCCCTTTTTCTTCTCTTTTAAATCTTTTGTTATACCTCCCTGGCCACAGGTCTGATAAGCAATTTCACGAGCCACAAGTCTATCTGGAACATATAGGGGTAACACATGGGGAGAAGCATAACTTCCAAAAACCCTAATATAAGTGAACAATTCTTCTCCAAACCATCTCGCGACGGGGAGAATATCAACCTCTGTTTCTGAGGATAACCTTGGGGCATCCTTATTATGCAATGTTCTGTACAATGGCAGCATTATTCCATGACAAATTTGGTAAAAATGGGGGACAAATTTAGACTCCCATAGTTCTTTATGGTACACATGAATGGGAAAAGGATCATGGATAGTCCATTTCCAGCCCATCACAGGGAATTTAGAGACATAGCAGATGGCGTCCATGACATAAGCAGATAAATAAAAAGGCGGATAAACCCACTGAGAAACATTTCGTTTAGACCAGTAGTGAAAAATAGTAGTGGTCAAATTATCAGATAGGATTTTGGCCCAGTCTACAATTGTAGAATTAACAGCCGCATTCAACAAAGGAAGCCATTCGGGTAAGATCATATTTATGTCAGGCTTTCCAAAAAGCCTGCATAACATGGCAGCAGTAAAACAATAAGGAGAGGTAAGTGAACCCGTGTTGTACATACCTTGTTTTTTTTTCTTCAATGGTTCACTTCTTTTGGTCCACTCCTTTGTGCATTCTGCCAAATTTTCATGTTCTTTGGCAAAATCTTCCATGAATTGTTTGTTGAAAGTCGCCTGAGGTTCTGGCAACTTATACATTAATCTCAGATCTTCTATGGTGAATGACCCGATTAGCTCTTCAGATGGAGTTCTGAATTGTCTGTCTGAAATATCTGTGCTATCCAGCACCCATCTCACCATGTTTGTATATGGGAGAATCCTTGGCCTTGCTGCTATTCTATGTAGAAATGAGCAAGCCAAGTCTCTAAGGGTTGCTTCAGACGTATCCTTTGAACCTGCTGTAGCTGCAACTTTTATCACCACAGGGTTTTCATCTTCTAACAGTTTATACATTCCCTCCCAAATGGATATACCGGCGTCCTTGTTACAGGCGGTGTCTGCGTATAGCGAAGCCATTTCTTTGTTCTCAGAACTTGAGCTCTTCTCCTTCTTACCCATAATGTTTAGCGGAAGCTTTGTATAGTGGTCTTCTCCTTCGTGCCTGCGTTTTACGAATAAATGAGAGTAATGATATAAGAAAGGTGATGAGACTGTTTTGAATGTGAAAGCGGATGAAATATAATATTTTAATTGTGAAACGACTTTCAATCTAAACACAATCTCATTTACCATTAATAATCAATCCAATCATTTAATTTAATCATTAAAGCGCATAACAGATTTGACATATGGGAAGATTGCCTTGGGATAGCGCGCCTATGTGAATCTGCGACATTGCGATCTGCGATTTGCTGCGCAATATCGCAATGTCGCAATATCGCAAAATGAAGTCATCGCAGTTTTGAAAATAGCGCAAAAGCGGAAATTGCGCAATAGCGAAAAAGCGCATATCGCAAAATCGCAAAAGCGCATAATTGAAAAGAGCGCAAAAGATATTCATTAATCATTTCTGTTTTCTGCGCTATGCGATCTACGACCAATGCGTTTTATAAAAGATATATACCATTTTGTTATGGATGCGCTATCTTGTTTAAAGAGAAATTGTATTATAATCTATCATAAACTTAAGTGTTTCTTAATATTCTTTCTAAGTGGGAAGATTGCCTTGGGATAGCGCGCCTACATGAATCTGCGACATTGCGATCTGCGATTTGCTGCGCAATATCGCAATATCGCAATGTCGCAATGTCACAAAATGAAGTCATCACAGTTATGAAAATAGCGCAAAAGTGGAAATTGCGCAATAGCGCAAAAGCGCATATCGCAAAATCGCAAAAGCGCATATTGCAAAATCGCAAAAGCGCATAATTGAAAAGAGCGCAAAAGATATTCATTAATCACTTCTGTTGCGTTTGTTGTATAGGCTTTTAGGGTCGCATTATCGCAAAAGCGCAAAATCGCATTTTCTGTTTTATAAAAGATATATACCATTTTTCTATGGATGCGCTATCTTGTTTAAAGAGCAATTTTATTATAATCTATCATAAACTTAAGTGTTTCTTAATATTCTTTCTAAGGGATTTCTATAAGTTTATGATAGAAAGTTTTATTTGAAAAGGAAAACAAATCCTAATTGATTTTTTGGATTTTTAACTAAGGGTCCTCATTTATTTAGTATTATTACTAATATTAAATAAAAGGGGGGTTTTTGCTGGTCACAACAGGTTGTCAGATCGGGTGGAGGGAGTGCGAATGACTAGGATTGATCGATTAATTTTGTGGGTATATGGGCATGGGGCTGAGAGTCTTTATGCGGTTGGATTTAAGTTTTATATGTTAAAACGCAGTTTTAACACAAAACTTTAGTGTTAAGAGGATAGGTGGGATAGGCGCTTTACATAGAAAATAGTGTATATCCAGGTGTAATGTAATATTTCAGGCAAGTTAATATAAAACATATGTTTTAAACCTATGGGGGAGCGGAAAATATGTCACTTGGATTAATTAAACCATAGGATAACATAAAAATGTGGGTTTGGGCTATTTAACATGAAAGATTTAATTAATATGGGATGGAAGGGTATATACTGGAATTAATACATTAAGTTAGTGTTAATATGAAATGAATGTGAGATAATGTAAAATACACTAATCATAGTGTAAAATATGTTTTTTAAGCGGGATTTCATCATTGTGAGGCCCAACATAACATTTAACACTTACACTTAGGCAAAAAGCATTTTTGTGGGTTTTTTGGGTATTTTTGTATGAAAGGGGAATTAGTCAAGGGGATTTGACCTTTACTATATAAAAAGTTTTTTAAACTTAGGAAAAGGGATTTTATTAGGGTAAAATGAATGATGAAGGGGAAGGGTTTTCAATGAGGTGAAATCCAATACCTTGATGCTAGTTAGTCATTAAGCCATGGGTCCGGTCCCACCAAAAGTCAGATAAATGCTCTGAGCCTTTATGACTGAAGCTTTTAGTACTAGAACACATTGTGGGGAGAGAAATTAGTAATATGCCAAATGATGTTTATCCATGCATTGTGAAACTGCTTTTTCCTACCCATCAACTACCTTAACATTTTTTCTTCATTTACATGGGTGCATTTGAGCTTGCAAACCTTTATTCATTTTTCTTTTTAAAACAAAAAACTAACTAATTATTTCCTCATTTCTTCCAAGGGTTCAGATTAAAGTGTTGAGCTCCTCATTTATTCTCTAACTATCTACTGATTTTTCAAGTTTAAACTGTTTGAAAAAATCTTTATTTTCTATCTATAAACATGAAATTTAAATCATGATAAGTTAAGATTAAACTATTTAACTCATCATGAATTATGGCATTTTGAACAAGCTACAGATAATCATTTATTTGCAGTGAAAAGTAAATAGTAGTGGCATTTAAAATTGCAACACTTTCATGATATATTTTTGATGGGGTTCATATTTAAAATTCTTTTGATCTTTGTTTCTTTTTTGTCCTTTGATTGTTCTTTTAGGACATACCCTCTTTTCATTTTTTTAATTTTGGAATACATTTGCAGAAAACAAAGGTATATAAAAAATTTCAAGATTTTAACAGAGTAAATTCAAAATTATGAATCCTATATTTATAGAACCCTAACAGCAGCTTCATATGGGGATGGAATTTCCTTGTGAGATGTCAAGAACACTGTAAACTAGTAGCCTGATCCATTGGAAAAATCCCAAACATGCATTTGCTTTGTTATAAAATCTTTGTGACTGAAACTCTTGAACTGAAATTTACACCCTTTTCTATAAACTAAAATCTGATCTGAGACTAAAAGGTGTTGCAACCTTCATACCAAACTACTAAATCATAAATATCTTGGGACCTTTTCCTTGGCTTCAAATCTTAATGAATTATTTCAAAACTGGCTGAAAACTGAAATAAGCTGAAATCCTACCTACTTACTCTAATCAGTTGTCCAACTGCTAGTTAGGTAAAATGAAATAGCCAATGCAACCATTGAAGAATTATGTACTTTGATATATTTTGTTGCATTTTCTTGTTGATTATCAAAACTGTAATTCTACAACCTATTAGAAACTTGTCAACAAATGAGAGGATAAGGAAATACTTGATTTCCTTTGTTCACTCTAGACACTTTTCAAAAGGATATTCCAAGATATATACACTAATGTTTAACTAATCTAAACAACTGTAAATATGTTCTGGATGGCCTCCATGCCATGAAACTGAAATGTTATTTTCATCTTTATCTCCCTGCAAACTTTCAGATAAGATTTGTGATGATATTTCTACTGATGGAAATGTTTGTTTGAGGAAACTTTTATCATCTTGATTTTGAAGCTCATAGTCAATAAATGGAGAAAGGCTTTGAATGCATTCTTTATCCAACATATCTATTATTGGATCATGAAAAACTTAGGAAAATTGTTGCAACCTATGGCATATATAATTCCATGGGACTTCATAAATTTCAACAAGTTGCTCATCCTTTTATTTAAATATGTTATACCACCTTTCCTTTAAAATTTTAAATGATTCAAAACATAGTGGTATTGAATTCTCCTATGTTATTTGATCATGTATTTCAATGGGAACTGATAACTGCAATTACGAAACTGAAATATCCTGGTCAAGAGTTTCATTATCTTCTTTGTTGTCAATCACAATTCCTAAAGACTGTTGATTATTGATGTCATGAAATTTGTCTCTAATGAACTCAAATGAAGCAAAAAAAAGAGGTAAAGAATCTTTACTTATTTCCACATTTTATGCTCTTTCGTCCTCACTTTCATAGCTGATTTTTTTTTGTTGATCACTGTATTCGAACTGTTGAGAATGAATTTCCTCATCCCACAAACCAGCTTCTAATTGCTCTGTAAAGTTAGCTTGAGTTTGGATAACATAACTATCATCATAATGCTCATACTTAGGCAAATCATCAAAAGAAGGAATGTCATCAAACATACACATTAAATCGGTAGATTCCTCTTCCACACATTGATCTGTAAATCCATTTTCTGATCTATGATAATTGGAATTAGCAGGAATTTGTTCATGGCTATCAACCTCTTCTATTTCTTCATGGTGATTTTGAACAAAAAATTCATCTTTCATAGTGATCTTCTATATAATTTCATCTAGTTTTCTTACCAAAAGGCTGAGTTTTACCTCTACAATTGTTTTCTTCTCTTCTTCAGCTTTCAAATTTTCCTTTCTAATTTGCAGATTAACTTCTAAATCAATTGCAATGTTCTGCATCCATACAATTGTTTCTGAATCTCTTTCTCTTAATTGAAATTCTATTTCTGGATCAAAGGCACTTGGATAATGCAAGAGAGCAGAATCATGAGGAGGTCTAATTTTTTCTGGCATTGAATAATAAACTAGATTAAATCTGTCAAAAAATTGGTGTATTGTTTCATTTGTATGTCTTTTTAATTGATTATATTCTTCTATGATCACAAAAATATTGACTTTAATTATCCATCTATCAAGAAATATTTTGACAAACTGCTGGAAATTTGAGATACTTACATTAGGTAGATTCTTGAACCAACTCTTTATTCTATTTTGCAAAGAAAGAGCAAAAAGTCTGATTCTAATAGCATCTTCATCAATCTCAAATAGGTCCATATAATTATTAAAACCTTGAATATGTTTTTGGGCAATGATGCTATTATTTTCTCCATCAAACCTAGGAAGAAATTTGTAATAGTTATCGGGAAAATCATGGAGTATAGGAGGTAAAATAAGGGGCTTATATCTATCTAGAACTTTATATGGTACATGAATATGTACAGGGGTTGTAAGATCTATCTTCATTATTTGAGGCTTCTTGATTGAAAAATGCTCATCATTAGTTTCGGAATAAAGCTTCTTGAAGTGATTAGGAGAAATAGTATTTACAATCTTTAAAAGAAAATAATTAAAAACTAATCTAAGATCTTCTCTAAAATACAATATACATTGAAAAACTTTCTTAATGAGAAAGAACATAATGTCTTGGATTAAGATCCAAGTTGAAAGCCTGATCTTTCCATGTTTTTCTTTCAAGTTCATTCCTCTAGTGAAGTCTTGATTGTGAAATTTATTTGGAGTCGCCAGGTGGATGATTTTAACCTTAGTGTGTCTGATCACTGTCCACCATCATAGATCAGATCTGAACCTGTAAAAAATTTCTGAAGAAAATGTTAGTTTCCCCAGCAGAGTTGCCAATATGTTATCACTCAGTAATTTCTCAATTTTAAAGAAAAAATTTACCAAGGTAACCACAAACCTACTTTCAAGCTTTTAGGATCTAGCCTTCCTAAGGCTCAGAAAGGGCTCTCTCTATAGGATTTAACTTTTTTTTTATGTTTGATTTTAAGCTAGCTATATGGGGAAAATTGGTTTTGGGGTTTTGATTTGGTTTGGGGGGGAAATAACTTAATGATATGGATAGTCATAAATCTGTTTTTCCATTGGGCGAATGGAGTCAGTGTGTCAAGCAGACCGATTAGGATCAAGGTCTAAAGCCAATTTTTTTCAGGGAAAGATAGAAGAGTCACTCAAGATCTTTGAGGCTGATTGGTGAAGTGGTTTAATCGGGATAAAGATAAATCAAGGATTCTTTGATCTGGACAAGGAATGAAGAGGAGAGAGGTCATTCGAAATAGGGAACAATTAAGGGTTCCCAACTCTGGAAATCAGCAGAAAATATTAAAATGAAAACCAGTAAATAATAGAGTGCTTTTAACAAATTCTGATATATCACTTCCTGATTTCACATTCAAATTTAGAACACATTTATGTATCAATGGAAAACATGAGAAGATTTAACAAATAACAGAAGAAATTACTTCACTTAAGTGGCCCAATACATGAATCATGAAATATGAGGCTTTATTGCTTTGATCCCGCCTGCTAACTTGAAACTTGGTACAAAAACCTTTCAGGTCCAGAAATATTGACTATATAAATCTTCATCAATTTAATCCTCCCTCAATACTTCAAATGATGAAGTATTTAAGAAAATTCTACACTAGATTATCTTGAAAAAATATCAAGATTGGTTTATAAATATCTCAAACTGTTTTACATAAATAGAACTTAATAAAAGGACACTAAAAACTAATGAATCTATTTGGAACTATTTTTATGGATTGATGGTGACAAAAGAAGAGAAATTTGAATTTGATAGCAACTCTTGGTTGATGATGAGGCTTCCAAGTCACTAACTATCCCCTTCCTTTGTGCATTTTTCTCCAGAAATTCTGCAAATTGAGGTCCAATGATACCTTTGTATATCTCAATCCAAGATAGATATGTAAAAAGTGAAAGAGGTTATTGTTGATAAATATGTCATCGAGATAAAACTCTATCAGTTTCCTAAAATTCCACTCCAATTGTTCACAATAGGATCTACAAACATATGTGTAAAATAGAAGTTTGCACAATTTGAAAAATAGGCTGTGAAAATGTGCACGTATCTCTCATTATTTGATACCTCTATAAAAAGTGAGATAGGTTTTTGTAGATTGGCCTATTAGGAACATAAATCTCCTCTAGTTTTCAAAATTCATCTTGGATTGGTCACAATAGTTTCTGCAAAACTATGACGTAAACATGAAATTTCTGGAAAATGTCCCTTCCTGCTCCGTTTTCATCTTTCAACCTTTTTGTTCTTTTCACTGTTTTTTATTTTACTTTGGATAAAATTCATTTTTATTGGTAAAAGTGTTTTCATATTTGTTTAGCGATTATTGCATTTGTATTTACTTTTATTGTTTTACCTTGACTGCTTTGTTGCTCTATTTTAAAGAATTATTGTCCTTTAACTCTGATGCCCAAAATCTTTAAGGAAAATCCTTTGAATTCATTTCCTTGTGATTTCTTTAGGAGTAAATAGTTTTAACTAGTATCAACTATTTTTCCAAATTTTCCTTCTGCTAATAACCTGCAAAAATCAAACAATTCGTTAATGAAATCCAGGTTTGCAAGGGAAGCCAATAATGATTTTAGGGAACATGGAATACAGTGAAAGGAGTTCTAGCCAAAGCAGGGGTTTTCTCGCGATTTCACAGAGGTGTGGGAATAAGCGTAGAGATGGGTTCTAAACCTAAAAATAGCTTAATACATTGGTGCAAGGCTATAATATTTTACCACAGAGCAGAGTGAGTATTTTTTTTTGAAAATGACACAGATATTACCACAATGGTTTGGGATTTTCATTTCTTTATTTCCTTTAGCGCAAATTGGAACAGTGGCTTATCGTAGTAGAAGAATTATTTAACGCATTTGTGCAGGGGAGAGCAAGTGGTTTTCGCTATGTGGGGAAAATGGTTAATGGTTTCAGGATGGAGGATATTAAAGCCAGTGGTTTATCGCAATAGGAAAAGAGTGGTTTTGGGTAGCTATCACACCGCTTTTGGCCACTTGGTGGTTTTATTTGGAACTGTGTGATGTCGTTGAGAGGCCGCCACGTAGTGGGGAAGGGGATATTAAAAACCACCCATATTGCAAATCTGAATTTGATTAACGATTGCTTTATTGAAATTGTGATATGAGTTTTGGGTTGTCAGATCGGGCGGAGGGAGTGTGAATGGTCAGGATTGATCAATTAAGTTTGTGGGTAGATGGGCATGGGGCCAAGGGTCTTTTATGCATTCTGGCTTAAGTTTTATATGTTAAAACGTATTTTTAACATAAAACTTTAGTGTTAAGAAGATATGCGGGATAGGCACTTTACATAGCAAATAGTGTATATCTAGGTGTAATGTAATCTTTCAGACGGGTTAATACAAAACATATGTTTTAAACCTATGGGGGAGCAGAAAATATGTCACGTGGATTAATTAAACCATAGGATAACATAAAAATGTGGGTTTGGGCTGTTTAACATAAAGGATTTAATTAACACGGGATGGAAGGGTATATAGTGGAATTAATACATTAAGTTAGTGTTAATATGAAATGAATGTCCGGGAATGTAAAATACACTAAGAATAGTGTAAAATATGTTTCTTAAGTGGGATTTCATCATTGTGAGGCCCAACATAATATTTAACTCTTATACTTAGGCAAAAAGCATTTTGTGGGTTTTTTGGGTATTTTTGTATGAAAGGGGAATTAGTCAAGGGGGTTTTACTTTTCCTAGATAAAAAGTGTTTTAAACTTAGGAAAATGGATTTTATTAGGGTAAAATAAATGATGAAGGGGAAGGGTTTTCAATGAGGTGAAATCCAACATCTTGGTGCTAGTTAGTCATTAAGTCGTGGGTCCAGTCCCACCAAAAGTCGGAGAAATGATCTGAGCATTTATGACTTAAGCTTTTAGTACTAGAGCACATTGTGGGGAGGGAAATTAGTAATATTCCAAATGATGTTTATCCATGCCTTGTGAAACTGATTTTTCCTACCCATCAACTACCTTAACATTTTTTCTTCATTTACATGGGTGCATTTGAGCTTGCAAATCCTTATTCATTTTTATTTTTTAAAACAACAAAATAACTAATTATATCCTTATTTCTTCCAAGGGCTCGGATTAATGTGTTGAGCTCCTCATTTATTCTCTAACTATCTATTGATTTGTCAAATTTAAACTGTTTGACAAAATCTTTATTTTCTGTCTATAAACATGAAATTTAAAGCATGAAAAAGTTAAGATTAAACTATTTAACTCATCATGAATTATGGAATTTTGAACAAGGTGCACATAATCATTTATTTGCAGTGAAAAGTAAATAGTAGTGGCATTTAAACTTGCAACATTTTCATGACATATTTTTGATGGGGTTCATATTTAATATTCTTCTTATCTTTGTTTCTTTTCTGTCCTTTGATTTTTCTTTTAGGAAATACCCTCTTTTCATTTTTTTAATTTGGGAATACATTTGCAAAAAACAAAGGTATGTACAAAATTTCAAGATTTTAACAGAGTAAATTCAAAATTATGAATCCTATATTTATAGGACCCTAATAGGAAGCATAAAATTACATAAAAAATTTAAAATAAATTACGTCTCTGTTTTCATATCAAAATTACATTTTGATATGAAAATCATAAAAATCAAAATTACAAATTTAAAAATATCATATTTACATGTTGATAATATTTCTGCAGATGAAAATATTATTGAGTCACTCTCACACCTTTTTCTAACCTTATTGAAATGAAATGGTGCATTTTTGGACCTTGAAAAATTAAACCTAATGACCTAATGGGACCTTGAATGACCTGACTTCCATGATTGACTTTGACTGAGATAAGACATAGTGAAATGATATTTTCAAAAACTCAGATAAGATAAGACCTAGCAAGACATGAATGTGGGCCATCAAATGGGAGTTTGTGAGGGAGAGTGAGGTTTTATGACTAGAGCTACCATCAGTGAAACAATTTTTAGCATGACCTAATGGAATGCTATAAAAATTTTAGAGTGTGACACTTAAAATGATAAGGAAAAGAGTGATTTTGATCACTGATGGCAGAATGCATATTCTGGCACTAACATTGGCCTTATTAGGGATGGAAGCTCTGAAAGAGGTGTCAAGAAACACAGATCTTTGAATTTTGCAGATCAGTGCCTTTTCCATTGGGCCAATACGGTCAAAAAACTCAAACTGAAATGAAGGACTAAATACCGACAACTCAATGACACAAACTGACTGAAACTAACTTAAATTTGACTGAAAAAATGACTCAAAATTGAACTTACTCTTATGCAAACTTAACTTGAAATAGTAGAAACTCAATAAAGCTCCATGGACTTCACTTTGGGCTCTGAACTTCAATTCTTTTCCACTTCACACTTGCAGGAATATAAAACTTATATATACAATAAGGATGAAAAGAATTTCATAATTTCAGATAAAAAAAGATAGTTCTTCAGGATTCTACCATTAACCGGCCCTCCTAAGCAACTTTTCCCATTCATTTCTTCCAAGAGATATGCATTTTTTCCACGAGAAGTTGCAATCTTAAAAGGACCTTTCCATAAATTATCGAACTTCATGTGCTTACCCTTGCCTTCATTCCTAGCATCCCAGCGGAGTACTACATCATTGATCTTGAAATCATCTTGCTTCGTTTTTCTGTCATAGATTTGCTTGATCTTATCATGGAGTTTGGAAGTGTTTTAAAACACTTATTCTCTTTTCTATTGCAAGTGAATCATTTGATTTATTCTGCACTGTATGCCATTTTTTTCACTTCCATATTCTTGTAAAAGCTTCATGACTGGGACAACCAATGAAGTAGGGAAAATTTTATCCACACCATAAAATACCTGAAATAGAGACATGCCAATGGATCTCTTGTTGCTTACTCGATCTTCCCATAGTGCATTAATTAGTTTCTTGTGCCAATTCTTCTTGTTTTCCTCCAACATATTTCTGATTATGCTGATCAAAGTCTTATTGGAGGACTCCACCAATCCATTTCCCTGTGGATAATATGTTGTAGAATGACCCAATTTAATGTTATACTTATCACAGAATTTTGTCATATTCTTTGATTTGAATGCTATAGCATTATCTGTGATGATTTTTCTAGGACAACCAAACCGGGACAAGATGTTAGCTTCTAGAAACTGAATTATAACTGAGTTTATAGCTTTCCTGGTTGGTATCACTTCTATCCAATTTGTGAAATAGTCTGTGGCGATAAGTATCCATCTATGTGGAGCGGATGAGGGTGGATGCATCTCACAAATAAAATCTAAACCCGACTATTGTAAAGGAACTTCAAATAAAATGGGTTGTAATGGTAAAGGAAGAAGCTCACGTTTACCTTGGAAAATTTGGCATGCATGGCAACTCATGACCATCTTGTACAAATCTACAAACAATGAAGGCCAATAATAACCCGCTCTCCATGTATAAATTTTAATACAAAATATGTATTTCCTAGATTATCCTGATTTAACAATTATATGCCACTGTTAAATACAAAATCACTTCTACAAAATTCTTGTTGAAATTTAAAACACGAGCACCAATTGCAAACACGTGAAGAAAGATCAATCACACATAACACAGATGTTTTTACCGGGAAAGAATAATGCTAAAAACCCCACTATCATATATTATGTATATATCATGGATCATGAAACAATATCATACAAATCTCTAATCCAAGAGCTCTCAGTACAATATACGATCGTCTCACACTGTCATACAAAAATTGGCAAATACATGCGCCAATTTACTGCCTCTTGACAGCCTACCTCCACTATGAAATCCCTGCTGATCACAATCCCTGAATGAATGAGATCCCTCCTCACCTTTACTACACAATCCTCATTGGCATATCCAATGTGTGTGTGGTTGCATGAGTGCACCCACTAATGTGACAACTGATAGTCAAATTGTCCCTTCACCTATCTCTCAAATGGGTCTCCACTAGATCTAAAATGCATGTAGTTAATAGTAGTAAATCTTCAGTTGCATGTGACATCATTCCATGTGAATTAATTTAATATTTAATTCACTGATCTCTCACTAGTGTATCTTTAGTTACAACTAGTTACAACTAGCACAACTGATTTTAACTCACTTAACTGAGTTAAACTAATTTACAAATCACATAACTCCAACTCCAACTCTGTTACAACTTTGAATCACTCAGTTACAACTAATTCCACTTGCATGTCCCACCAACCAACCTTAGAACTTGAAATTCCTTCAACTAACTAGTTTTCCACTTCAGTTAACTGAAATCAAGAGCTTCAAGAGAATAGATTAATATTTATTGCCCAATTATTATTAAGAGATAATAATAATCGACATGCATTCTATATTTAGACAAGAAATTTATAAATAGAATTCGCACATGCATCTAAAAATAGAGCCTCATATATAAACATAATGTTCTCACCATACACCTAAAAATAGCTTGTGGGCCCCACCTAGTGTAGGTGCTTAATTTTCACTAGGATCATCATCTTGTTGAATCTCAACACTCCCTCTCAACAAGAAAGGGATTATCCTTCACCCTGATCTTATCTCTATGGTATTCGAATTTTCTCCTGGTGAGCGCCTTCGTTAGAATATCTACATATTGATCTTCCATAGGAATGTACTGAAGCAACATGACCTCCCGTTGCACAAAATATCTAATATGATGATATCGGATATCTATATGCTTAGATAATTAATGAAACACAGGATTAATCGAGAGTTTAATTCAACTCTGATTATCACAATGAATCACTATAGGATCTAAATGAGAACCAAACAAACCAACCAGAATCTTTCTCATCCAGATAGCTTCACATGCATCTTGACTTGTTGCCATGTATTCCGCTTCTGCTAAACTGAGTGCCATGGATCTTTGCTTCCTATTGTACCAAGAAACAGTTGTAGATCCGATACTGAAGACCCCTCATGATGTGCTCTTTCTGTCTGTTGGGTTTCCCGTCAAATCTACATCCGTGAAGCCATGCAGCTTCACCTCATCCTTCTTTCTGTACCATAAGCCATACTCAGATGTGCCTCTAAGATATCTCAGGACATCCTTGCTCGCCTTCCACAAGAGCTTGGTAGGCTTAACCATCGCTTGACTAAGCTGGTTCACCACATATCTTATGTCTGGTATTGTATTTACTAAATACATTAGAAAACCCACTAACTGTCGATAAACAATAGCATCCACTACCTCTCCATATGTAGCGTCCTATTTCCTCCAGTTTCCTGGAAGAGGAGAATCCATGGGTTTGCAGCCCTCCATGTGAAACTTACCCATTGTCTCCCTTGCATACTTGCCTTGAGACACAAAAATTTCACCTTCTCGCTTCCATATTTCCAATCCAAGGAAATAATGAAGGAGGTCCATATCCTTCATCTTGAAATCCTTTGCAAGGTCTTCCTTGGATGAGTGTATCAGCTGCTCATCACCAGTCAGTATTAAATCATCAACATAAAGAACAATGATTAAAAGCTTACCCTCCACCACAATTTGGTATAGGTTTGCATCTGCCTCACTCTTGGTGAAGCAAAGTCTGGTGAAATATCTGTCGATTCGAGTGTACCAAGCACGGGGTGCTTGCTTCAGCCCATACAATGCTCTTTTGAGTCTGCACACATGCGACCCGCTACTAAATATCTCAAATCCTTTAGGATTCTCAATGTACACTTCTTCCTCAATGATCCCATTGAGGAACGAAGTCTTCACATCCATCTGATGAATGTGCCAACCCATCTGTTCTTAGAGAGAAAGGATGGTCCTTATTGAAGAATATCGTGCGACACGTGAGAAGGTTTCTTCATAATCAATCCCCTCGATATGTGAGAAGCCCTGGGCCACAAATCTGGCCTTGTATTTCTCAACACTCCCATCAGCAACTTTATTTACCTTGTAGATCCATCTTGAACCTACCACTGATTTATCAACCGACCTTGGAACAATTTCCCAAGCACTGGTTCTGACAATGGATTCATACTCCTCCACCATTGGATCTACCCATGTGGGCTCCTGCACTGCTTCCTGAAAGGAAGATGGCTCAATCACAATACATTTTTTCATGAGAGCCATGTATCCATTTAATCAGTCAGGAGATTGTCTTTGTCTACACTGTGAAGTAGGGACTCCTACATTCTGTGCAGCATGAAGTTTCAGCCTCTTAGCTTCTGTGGTATGCCTTATACCAGTTATGATGTTTGGATCCACGTGAGTGGACTCCTCCACTCCATGAACCTCCTCCTGTGGCTGATCCACATCTATAGACTCGTCTTTGGGAACCAAAATTTCCTCCTATGCATGTAAGTCTAACTCCCTCTCAAGCAACAACTTCATGGCTTTCTTCTCATTTAATTTTATATGCACCATAGTCATTCGACTGTTTGGACAATGCACACGATAATTATGGGGTGTTTTTGCGTACCCCACAAATATCCCAACTTCAGCAGTCGGCTCTAGCTTCTTCTTGGCATTCTTGGTCACATGCACATAAACAGATGAGCCAAAAATCTTAAAGTGAGAAACATCTGGTTTCTTACCAGTGAAGCTTCTTCGGGTGTACTCATGCCAAGTACTATATGAGGACAACGGTTTTGCACATAAACCGCAGTGTTGCATGCTTCTACCCACAAATGCATTGGTAGGCCCTGATCATGCAACATCACTCGTGTTGCACCCATAATCGTTATGTTCTTCCTCTCTGAGACCCCATTTTATTGTGGGTTATGAGGTGCTATGAGTTCTCTTCGAAATCCTTCTTTTCTACAGAAGTCTTTGAATTCATTCGACATGTACTCTCCACCATTATTGCTCTACAAAGCCTTCACTTTCTTCCCAAACTCTTTCTCAACCAATGCATTAAACTCACAGAACATTGAGAATGTTTGATCCTTCTTCTGCATGAATAATATCCATCATTTACGATAAAATTAATCAACAAAAATAACATAATACCTGTGTTTTTTTGTTGAAGCAACCCAAAATGGTCCACACACGTCTGTGTGAACTCTCTCCAGGATCACCGAAGCACATTTCTCCTTTTCATGAAAGGTATACTTCACATACTTCCCCATGGTGCAACCCTTACACTGATCTAACTGAGCAAGTGTTCCCATTGGAAGTCCAATAGATATTTTCTGCATGACTTTCAAGGCTCCATGATGAAGATGGCCTAATTTCCTATGCCATAATTCACCCTCATCCCAGCTCACCACTTTTTCCGACTTTCCCATCATTGTAGTGCAGCCTTCTACCTCCAACTTGTAGATATTCGGAACTTGTAGATATTCTGAACTTGAATCCCTATCCTCTTAGATTGACCCATTTTCTTATGTTGCAGGAAATCTTTTCCATCACTAAAAACAACATCATAGCCTCTGTCCTCCAACATCATGATTGAGACCAAGTTTTTCTTTAGACTTGGAACATGCATAACATTTTTCAATTGAAATGGTTTACCTGAATCCCTCTCAAAGGTAATGGTAGCAATTTCGATCGCACTGTATCATCCATCTTCACCCATCTCTATATGAATTTGGAGATCTTTCTCCTCCAACTCACTGAAAATCTCCTTATCTCCCGTCATGCGGAAGGAAGCACCATTATTAAGATACCACACGGATCCCATTGTGCTTGAAACAAAGCACACGATCAAAGAGATATCAAGTTCAAATTGCAAGGCAAGGGCCTCACTAGCTGCAGCTCCAACAACCTTATTTTTCTTCTTTTTCTATGGGTAGTTAGTGGCGAGATGCCCATGTTCGTGACAGTGAAAAGACTTCACCCTGGAAAAATCCAACTTCTTTCCTTTAGACCTGGATTTTGAGTGGAATTTCTTCCCCTTCCCTTTCCTTTCCTTGGCAACCAAATCAAAATCCTCTTCATCATCACGCTCTAATGAAGAGAAATATTTGGTGTTCTGCCTGAACTCCTCCTACACTAGATCCGACCACAGTCATTCCCAATTTGGCAGGTTTTCTCGTCCATTGACAGAGTCTTGATAACTGTGCCAACTCTTAAGAAGTCCCAAGAGAGCCAAGCTCACCAAATCATCATCAAAAACCGTGATTCCCACACTCCCCAATTCATCCCGACATTGGACAAACTTTGTGAGATACTTAGGAATATTTTAGCCCTTTTCCATCTTGATCTTTCTGAGTTTAACCTTCAGCGCCAATTTCCTATGGTCGTTGTTGCTTTGGAAAAGATTTGTCAAATCCTTCCACATAGAAAATGGAGTGGCTTTCCCATGAATGCTTGAGACAATATGGTCTCGTACACCTTCCAACAGAATCCTTCTCGTCTTCTCTACTTTCTTTTTCCATGCGTCAAGTAACACAGCATCCATCAAAGTGGGCTTAGGAACATCATTGTCGATGAATTCCTTCAAGCCATTATCTTCAAGCACCACCTCCATCTTGTCCTTCCAGGAAATTTATTTCAATCTACCCTCGAGTGCATACTCTAGTTGCAAGCCACTGAAATCCATTTCGATGTTTACTCAAGTGTCGCACCAAGAAATTATTGCAACAAATTCGAATTTTTTCCACCAACACACTCAGCTACTGCTTCAAAATTGCAATCTTCTTTACTCTGATACCATGTATAAATTTTAATGCAAATTATGTATTTCCTAGATTCTCCTGATCTAAAAATTATATTGCACTGTTAAATACAGAATCGCTTCTACAAAATTCTTGTTGAAATTTAAAACGTGATCGCCAATTGAAAACACATGAAGAAAGATCAATCACACATAACACAGATTTTTTTACCGAGAAAGCATAAAGCTAAAAACCCCAATATCATATATTATTTATATATCATGGATCATGAAACAATATCATACAAAACTCTAATACAAGATCTCTCAGCACAATATACAATCATCTCACACTGTCATACAAAAATTGGCAAATACGTGCACCAATTTACTGCCCTGACAACCTATCTCCAGTGCACAATCCTTGTTGATCACAATCCCTAAATGAATGAGATCCATCCTTGCCTTGATTTCACAATCATCATTGGCATCTCCAATTCGTGTGTGGTTGCATGAGTGCACCCACTAATGTCACAACTGATAGTCAGATTGTCCCTTTCACCTATCTCTCAACTGGGTCTCCACTGGATCTGACATGGATGTAGTTAATAGTAGTAAATCTTCAGTTGCATGTGAGATTATTAAATCTGACATGGATGTAGTTAATAGTAGTAAATATTCAGTTGCAGTTGAATCAATTTAATATTTAATTCACTAATCTCTCACTAGTGTATATTTATTTACAGCTAATTACAACTAGAACAACTAAGTTTAACTCGCTTAACTGAGTTAAACTACTTTACAACTCACATAACTACACATCCAACTCTGTTACAACTTTGAATCACTCAGTTACAAATAATTCCACTTGCATGTCCCACCAGCCAACCTTAGAACTTGAAATTCCTTCAGCTAACTAGTTTTCCACTTCAATTAACTAAAAACAAGTGCTTCAAGAGAATAGATTAATATTTATTGTCCAATTATTATTAAGATATAATAATAATCGACATGCATTCTATATTTAGACATGTGATCTATAAATAGACTTCGCACATGTATCTAAAAATAGAATCTCATATATAAATATGGTTTTCTCACCTTTTTAAAATAGACTCCCACTATAAATAGAATTTTCTCACCATTCTAAAAATAGATATACACCTAAAAATAGGCTGTGGACCCCACCTAGTGTAGGAGCTTAATTTTCACTAGGATCATCATCTTGTTGAATCTCAACACTCAGTACTTTTTTGGCCGTATTCTTCCAGTACAAATGACCTCCGCAATCTCCCTTGTGGAAATACTTCATTACTTCTTTGGACTCATCTTCAACCAAGCAATTGATTAACACTCCTCCAGGATATTTCCAATAGAGTGCATTATCTAGTATGCAATATTTCGAAGCCTTAAGCTTCAAGGACCTTCTCTTACTCTTTGACATGTCCGGAGGAGGGTTCGGATGTTGTAAAACATAAATGATATCAACATACCGTGGAGATGATGAAAAGATATATGATACCTGAACAAGACTTACACCTTTTTCGTCATTGGACAATGCTGATATGAGATTGATGTCAAGTGCATGTAGATTAGACTCAGCCATGAGCTTGGCTAAGCCTTGCCCTTTGATTATCTTGGTCGGCTTGATCTCAAGGTCATACTCTAAAATTGTTGCTATCCACCTACCTCTTCTTCCTTCTAGATCTGTTTGCATGAGTAATTATTTAATTGTTGCATTTGGAACGTATGCCAAAATATGTGAGTGCAGAATATAAACACGGAATCCCTTAAGTTCTTTGACCAAGGCCAAGGCCTGTTTCTCAATTATTTTGTAGCGGAGAGCTGCATCCCTTATTATGCAACTAAATAATGTTATTGGCAGCTTTGTCCCATCTTTTTTTTACATAAGCACCACTGCCAAAGTATGCTTAGAAGAAAAAGAAAATATAATGAAATCTAGTGAATAATCGAGACTTGTCAATACTGGAGCAGTGATCAAAGAAAATTTCACCAAACTTAATGACTTACGAGAATTTTCATACCATCTTACATCATTCTCCTTCTTAAGCATGTTAGTTAACTTTCTAAAATGTTTTGCTAAGTTGGGAATGAACCTACATAGGAAATTCATCCTACCATTGAACGCTTGAACTTCCTTCTTGTTTCTAGGGAAATAAATTTGTTGTATCACTTCAACACTAGCAGGATCTATCTGGATCCCATCTTTTGAGATCATATGACCCAATAACTTTCCTTCTTCCATATCAAATAGGAACTTTTTAGGATTTAGGGAAATCCCAAATTTTCTATATCGCTAGAACACAACTCTAAAATGGTGTAAATGATCATCATATGAATTTGAACAAATAGTCAAATCATCTAAATAAACAGCAAGGAAAACATATTTCTCGTTACCAAAATCTATTTCTATGGCACACTGGAAAGTGGCCCCGACATTCTTCAAACTGAACGACATCTTGGCATATTTAAAGGTACCCCATGGTGTAGTGAATTTGGTCTTATCCTGATAATATTCATGCATAAGGATCTGATTATAGCTTGAGTAACCATCCAAAAATGACATCCTGCTGGCTCCTACAACTTGCTGAAGTTTGTGGTCCATTTTGAGTAGCGGATAATTTTCTTTTAGTGACACTTTGTTCATATTTCTGAAATCTATACATAGTCGAATTTCATCGGTCTTCTTCCACACTGGAACCAAATTGGAGATCCAATATGAAAATTTGACTAGAAAAATAATTCTTGCCTTATAGAGCTTGTTTACCTCCTTCTCAATGGATGACAACAACTTTGGGTTTATTCTCTTGAGCTTCTACCTAAAATTTTTTTGGTTTGGCTTGATCGAGAAGGTGTGTTGAATGATATCTTTATTTTACACCTTTACATGTGAGTAATCCCAAGCACACACGTCGGAAAACTCAGGAAACAAATCAACATATTTATGCTTTACCTCTAGAGGCAAAGACTTTGAAAGCTTGATGAACTTTGGCTGCTCTATTGTTCCAATATTAACATCTTCTACACCTTTTTCTGTGGGGACCAAAGCAGGTTTTCTCGCCATGTCATCTTGATCAATTAACTCTTCTAAAGGTATGATACCTTTTGGAATTTTATTGTCCTTGAGCTGAAGTATGTTAATCTGATCTGCTTCAATAACTTAGTCATCCTTATCATACACTTTTGGGTTGTATTAATCATTATTGAATGACTAAAACAGTACACATAGATTATCATTCTAGGGACGTCTTTTATTTCAATGACAGTTGCACTGTCTGTGTCGATACACTCAACCAAAAGCAATTCCAAATAAAAGAAATCGTTGCTAAAGTAAATGATGGAAGTAAATCACTCATGTAGAAATAAAATTATCTACAAGACTGTAATCACACTTCAATTAATCTGCTCTAGTGCGCCACACAACAATTATCAAGATGGTGTCTCTAATCTCATATGTGTAATAGCATACAAAATACTGAAATTGAAGTTGACATATTAATCGCTGAAATAGCAGAAACAGCACCTCTACTAATACATAAATCGAAATACAAACACACATACACAACTACCTTAATCAATGCAATCCCTACTAAAGAGGAGGGCCCTTCCTCCATAGCAGGGTGCAGGAAGAGAAAGAACTTAACGAAAACTAAATCAGATAACGCATGTAACAACAATAACAGGATAATCTGTATTAATATGAGAAAATTTATAGAGACAAAATAAAGTTGTTCTCCACTAACCTTTTGACCTCTAGGGCTGAGAAATATATAGTGGTTACATCTCACAAAATCAAGGGATGGATCAGTCATGGGAACCTTATGATTCTCATGCTAATCGAAATAGAATACATATGGTTATAACCACTTCTTAATAAAATTCTGACTAGAAAATTATAGATTACAATCAAAACCGCCCATAGGTTGTTATCCAAAAATACAATTCTAAACAAATTCTACAGCTATCGCAATAAACCACAACTGTATCGTAACAGCTAAAGGAAAGGTCAGCAACAGGAGTTGAAGAGATCCAGTCAGTGGTACAATTGTATCAGCAGTTCGCCAGGAGGTCTGTAACAGCCAAGTGTAACAGCAGTTTGTCGGCGGGTCTGTAACAGCAAAGTGTAATAGCATCATGGTGTAAAAATATTGTTGTAACAACACACCCTTAACTACTCCTGTATACCTGGTGCTTAGGATATTTGGTGCTACAAATTACATCTGGAAAGACAAGACAAAGACCATAGATCTTATCCAAACATTCATCCTCAATTAGTCATAATAAAGGCACGATATATCATAATAATTGATGAAATGGCAGAGTAATGAAGATAAGGTGAAACAACAGAAGTTAGGATAGAAAGGTAGGAAAAAGAAGCAAAGATATTCCCATTGGTTGTAGTCATGAGGAAAAATAGGGAAAAAAAATGTAGGAAAAGTGTGCAAAACTGGAACCCGACATCTCCCCCCAACTAAAACACTTGCATGTCCTCATGCAAACTCATCTCTTATGGGAATATCTATGGTGTAGGTCAGTGAGATCATAAGCTCCAGCTATATCTTCGTCTGCAGACCTGTACCCCTAATTGGCCATTAACTGCCATACCCAGGACTCTGATGCATACTTGCTCAATTCATAATTACTATGATAATCCTCAATTGGCAACCATATCAAAGGAAACTTGAATCTCAATCTGAGCCACAAAGCACCAAGGGATTGTACTATCTATGCATATGCTGGTACATGTGTAACAACCACCATGAAATTATAGAATGAAAATGGGTCTCCCTTCAGTAGCTAGGCACTACTGGCTTCCATGCATTTGAAGCACCTAGTCAAGGCTCGACTCTTCATCATTGAGAACTTATTGAGGCAGAAGTTCACAATCCTTCTTTCGTAAGTGGTAGTCAGTTCCTTTATCCCAGGAGTACTCAACATTCTCTTTAATTCTTGCCTTAACTCGGCAGCCTGTCCCGGTTCTACCCAGACCCATAACACCATCTTCTGCTCATTAGCATCCATATATTTGATGGCCAAATGCCACTCAATCTGATTTTTCATGAAGGACACAAATCTCGCAACTAAATATCCCCCATATACTATGAGAATATTGTCACAACCATCTACATACTCACATGCTCACAAATTATATTGTGTAAGAATAACTCACACAATAGGCTTTGCTCATCAAAATCAGAGGCATAGAACACATCTAAAAATGTGCGAGTGGAAGAACATAAATAGGGTCTATCCTCCATAATTTATTTCATCTAGAACAAGAAGAAACGTTCCCATAGAAAAATAGGATAGGATGGGGAAGGCCGCCTGCACCCTAGCAAATTGAGGGTGAGGTCATGAAGTTTTTTCTTGACTATGGTAAGATTCTGAACCTGCAGTTGTAATAGCAACAACTATTCCTCATGTTTCTTCAGGGCTTCCTTCTTCTTATAATTATCCCATCCGTTCTTCAACTCTTCTTTCATCCATATTTCATGTAGGGCATCTATCTCCCTCCGATGTTCTTTCAGCGAAATCATCCCCTCCCGAAGGGAGATTGCTTCCTCTTTCCACTTTTTTTATTTGGAAATTAACAAAATTTTCTCAAAACTCCATCCAAAGATGGGACCCAGCGTTCTTCTGCATTCAATATCCACATCAATAATGGGTGTAACAACCTCTTCTAAATGGGGTTGTTCCACCTTTGTTGTTGTTTCTTGTGTAACAATAGCTTCCTCGATGGGTTCTTGTGTTTCAACCCCTTCGTTTCCACATAGAGTAGCCTCTGTGTCCATTTTTGTTTCTTATACAATAGGAGTGGCCTCCACAGGTTCTTCTGTGTCGGCTTCTAGGTCAATTATTACAGGAGGCTCTGCTTTAACTATTGGTTCTTGTGTAATAGAAATATCCTTAGTAGGTTCTTGTGTAACAGCCTCCTACCATTATGTTTTTGTTTCCATTGGGCTGATGTTTTCTCTACAGACCTTATTTCCCACTATTGATAGTTCTTGAAAACATTTCGTGCATACAAACACTAGGATTTCCTTCCCCTCAGATAATTTTTTCTTCAATTCTTCATTTCCCTTTCTTAGATTTTCAAGTTCTAAAAACAGGACATTGGTTTCACCCTTACCTGATGAGGAGGGTCGTCTTTCTTCTTATAATACTTCTTCTTATGTCTGCTTTCCGGTCGTAGGAAAATTTTCTACAAGTATGCTGACTTTCACCATCTATTTTGGACTTTTATCCCCAATTGCTTCATCAATAGGTTATTTCCCAATTCTGACTTTAGCAGGCCGAGTCTAGGTTTTTGCTTCTACCTGACTTCCTCTTGAAGTTGTGGTATGTTTCCCCTGGCTTGTCCTTGGCCTCTTTCACTTGAATTCTTCTGAAGTCTTTCCTTTTTGGCCTAGGGCATCCAAAACAATTAATTTGATGAGTTCGTGATTGGTCACACATGCTTCCGGGTGTGTTTTTTTCTTTACTACTGCCGCCATATGCTTGATGTTCCCTAATAAGTAGAATAGAATATTAATCATTTATTGGTGCCAAAGGTGATTAAGTAGAGGAAATTGATAGTTAAACACTATCGTGGATCTTCCCTCACAAGTGATATATTTAATTAAACCCAGGGTGACATCTGCCCAAGACTAAGGAAGAGACAACCTGTCAATTCCTCTCCCTTTCTTCTCCAGTTTTTCTTCTCCTTCTAGGAAGTCTTCTTTCAAGGAGGGGTCATTGATTTTTCTATTAAACCACCTTTATCCCTCTACTGGAAATGTAGTTACCTGGGAAATTACCTCTTCAGTCACCTCAACTTGCAAGCGCCTAACTCGTGTCTAATTGTTGTTCAAATTCTAAGCAAATTCGATTGCCACCGCCTCATCCGATCCTTCTAGCTTCTGGAGATACTCAATCCATCTGAAATATATGAATATATGGTAGGCTTCTAAACAATTCTACAAGGCATCCATCAAATTCGGCGCGTGCCTGACTGTTGCTCCACCTATCATGTTTTTTTTTTTCTGAATTCACTTCTTACTGCTCAACCCCACTGTAATATCATTGCACTGCTCAATGCTTCTCACCATCTATGCTTTTCCAAATTGACGAGTTTGAAATGAGGATACAATGTTTCAGTCGAGGAGGTTGATGGGAGGTGACAGATTTTACAGATTACCGAATCGTACCTCACACTAATCTTCATAAATGTCTTGTTATGGAAAGTAATGGGTTCTAGTACACACACTCTTTTCCAACCAGATTTCATCATCATGGCATTTCTGCTATTAATTGGGTGCATGTGGATTTTATAGAGGTTTATGACTACGAATTTTTGCAATGATTTCAAGACATATCCCCTCCCCCACCTTAATGGTGACAGCCGCCCACGGCCGTCACGGTAATATCATTACTTCTGCCAATAATCACCAAATCATAAATGATAATGTTACCTTTTGAATGACATGCCTGAGGTGACATGGAGGAAGATTTCAAATTAGCGAGCGTACTGCTTGCAGCACTCGTGTTGTTGCATTTGGCTGGCACGATTATTGTTGTTATGGGATGAAACATAATAAATTGTGTTATTGGCTCTCGACTATTACATGTGTAACAACCAAGACAACCCTTAGATTATTCTTCAAAAAAAACATAATAAGTAGGAGAAATTGATACAGAATAGAAAATCAAATGAACACCATCATCCTATAAAATGGATCAGGAAGGGAAGATGATGTTTCATGGAGAAAAATATGGGTGTAACAGCCACAACAGCAGTGGTTTTTAGCTATTACCAATTATCTGACTACGCCCCGGAAAGGGGTTTTCAAAGTTAGATTTATTATTTTCTTTATTTTCTTTATATATATATATATATATATAGTATTTTTTAAATAGGTGTAACAACTGCCACAAGGGTGGTTTTCAGCTGCTGCACTTATTGGAATTTCAATTTGCAAGTTGCACAAGAGAATTTTCCCCTGTTGTTGTATATATATATATATATATATATATATATATATATATATATATATATATATATATATATATATATATATATATATATATATATATAATTTTTTAAACAGGTGTAAAAACTACCGCAAGGGTGGTTTTCAGCTGCTGCACTTATTGGAATTTCAATTTTCAAGCTGCACAAGAAAAATGTTCCCATGTTGTTGTAGCATGAAGATCAGAGTCCGCGATAATGTTAACAAATGATTCCTTCGAAGCGGGTTGATGATGTTAGGGTCCTATAATAATAAGATTCATAATTTTTTAATTGACTATGATAGTCTTGTAAATATGTACATAACTTGCTTTCTGCAATTTGTTTTCCCATATTTTGAAAAATGAAAAATAATAAAAAATAAAAGAGGGTAAAAAGTCATAAAAGAAAGATTAAAGTACTTATAAAAAGATATACCCCAAAAGAAAAAGAGATGAAAATAAGACCTGAAAGTGAGCAAGTCAAAGTGCCACTACTATTTACTTTACTACAAGAATAATGATTATGTGCAGATTGTCAATAAATGCCATAATCCATGATTGGTTAAACAGTTTAAACTTAACTTTTCATGCTTTGAATTTTATGTTTTAGATAGAGAATAAAGATATGTCAAACAGTATAAACTTGACAAATCAAAGATAGATAATAAATGAGGAGCTCAACAGTTTAATCAGAGCCCTTAGATGAAATAAGGTTAGACTTAGATAGAATTATGCTTTAAAAGGAAAATTGATTTAGGGTTGCAAGCCTAAATGCACCGATGAAAATGAAGAAAAAATGTTATAAATAAATATGGATAAGTAGAAAACAGTTGTTCAAGCATGTAATAAAGGCATCATCAGGAAAAAATTACTAATTTTCCTTCCCTACAAATGTTCAGTATTCTAATTATCAATCAAAGAGGCTCAGAGCATTTCTCTAACTTATATTGGGACCGGACCCAAGGCTCAATGACTGATTGGTTAAAAATATTGAATTTCCATAATAGACCCACATTCATCATCGTTTATCCTTCATTTCATAAACATAATCCCCTTTTCCCAAGTAAAAACCCATTTTTACTTAGTAAAATAAAAACCCTAAATAACTAATTCCATTCCTTCCAAAAAACATTCATAAACCCTCAAAAATACATTTCTCCTAAGTTAAAGTGTGAACTAATATAGCAAAGGAAAAATATATTATTTACACTTTATTTAGAGTTAAAATATGTGTTTTCATATCCCTTACACTTCACCCTTATTTTATACTAACTATTAACTATATATATTAAATACCTAAATTTACACCCTCCCATATATTTTTAAATCCCTTTATTTAAATAAACCCACAAAAACCCTTTATTTTAAGTTAAACCAATGTTTTTATATCCAATGTGCGCAATATTATCCCCACCATATCCCATTGGTTTTAACATATCTATATACAAATATCAACCCCCTATAGTTTTTAAACAAACTGTTAAAAGTTAAAAACTATATAATAAAACATCAACGCTCATATGAATGATTTAAACATTGGTTAAATGTTTAAATTAACATATAACTCTTATCCTGATTAACCATATAACATAACCCAAGGTTTTTAAACTTATTAAAATTTCCATTTCTAAAGTTTTAAAACTCGATCCCCGCCACATTAACCAACCCCGACCCCACTCAATTCCGACGCAACTTCCCCGATTGATCTGGACCGTTCGTAGTCTAATCCCAAGGTCCGACGGCTGAAAAATAATTTCGCAAATAAACTTGCGTACTATTTCCCATTTCAAATCAACGTGAAATGAGCAATATTGATATTTTATCTCTCCTCCACATGGTCGATTCTTCTAGGATCGCGTGGGTTTGCTCCAAAACCGCTTACCGCCCAAACAGCACATGGTAACCACTCTGGTTTATATCATTTGAGCCTGTAAACCACCTTCCCACCCGATTTGACCGCCATTAATTTCCTATTAAGCCCTAAATATGCCTAATAAAACATACGAAAATGTGTTCATTTCCATTCCTACTGCGCATAAGAGTCTGTATAAGCCTTCGACTGTTAAAACAAAACTTTTTCACGTTGTTTTCGAGCCAAAAATCCTACTAGCAACCATTGAAGTTTACTGAGGAACTCTGTGTTTCTCCAAAGATCAGAAGGAAACCATTAAACCCATTCAAAACCTCAGAAAACTCGTTGAAACCGTATACCTGCGTATAACAGGTATTTCTCTGAAAAATCAAACCTATTTTAAATCTGAAAAGACTTATTAAAAGTAAAATTACATTCAGAGCTTAAAAACCAATCACTAAACCTTATCAAAAAGCCCAAACAATAGGCCAAACCCTATCAAATTTTCTGCAGAAACCTTGTTTTACAAAATATACTATTCTTAAGGGAATTCATGATTTTTTAATAGTTTTTATAAACTGTTTAAACTCCAAATTTAGCCAGAAATCCTCTGAAAGTATCCCAAAGCCTCTATGCCTAAATTCAAAATATTTTTAGCCCAATTGCTCAGTGAAAAAGCCCAAGAAACCCTATTTCCTTTGTCTAAACCTGTAAAACCCTATAAATCCTTTTGAAGAATCCAAATTAACAAGAACAACCCAAGAGAAGCCCATATTTTGCCCATTTTTATCCAAGAAACCTCTGCTAAAGTAAAAATACCTTTGCAAACTGTCTAAACTTGCAGAAGTAGCCAAAATGCCTAAAAAGCAGAGCTCAAGCAATCTTGAAGGTTCCAAAGTGCCTAAATCAACTCCAGCTATGACTTCTAATACTGTTATTGTTGTAAATCCTTTGCAACCCCCTGTCAATACATTGAGCATATTCCATTAGCTGATACTGATTACAAGATAGCAAACCCAATTGTTAAGTTCAATCGGCTAGATATTCATAACTGGAGCTATGATAAGTCCTTATATAATCAAGAGGAAGTCCATATTTGGGAATCCCATTTTCCTAAGTATGCTGTTCCATTAACTCATCCATGCCAAGAAGTTATTAGGTTACGTCAACAATACTATGTGCCTGAACAGAGAGCCATAGTAAATGCCAATAAAGAAGTTCTTCTTACCATTACTATTGAATATATTAACCAAATGCTACAACTACAGCCTGATCCTCAAGCAGTCCCTTTATCTATAGAGGTCCTCACCAAATTGTATATTGGCCTAGATTTTCCCAAGAGATTCATGATTTTTTAGACATTTATGCCTTTGCATGTGGAAATTCCTCAAATAAATCCCCCATATTCCACTTCCGGATTCCAAGAATGTTCAATACATGTGATTTGCATGCTTTCCTTCATCCTAGGGTACTTTACAGATGAACACATAGATAAATCCATCTTGGGTTTCTTATCTACATTTACCCTAGGACAACCCCCATCCATAATCTTTGATTATGTTGGTTTCATTGCAGACAATATTCATCATCAATTGACCAATTTTCCAATTGAAGGAGTGTTCAGATACACATCCTTCCTCTTCCATATGTTTTATATTTTAAATTAGATAATTTTCCAGTTACTCTTCAAAAGCTTGACATAGAGGAAAATCCTCTCTATGTCATTTTCTGGAATACTTTGCTCAGAAAAGAATGTGCATATTTCACTTATGTAGAATTTTCAGAATTGTTCATACATCAAGTGATCAAAATGTTAACAAAAACATAGCAGCCAAGGATAAATGAAGAAACGATGAATATATTACAGTTATCAAAGTAGAATAAAGTTGGTGATTGGTACCTATATGAAAAACATACCGAGATCAGAGTTTTTGGGTCAAATTTGTTACCTTACAAGTTACCCAAACATCCTTCAATGAGGATCTTTTCCTTGGAGTCTATCAGGTATATCCAAAACTTTGATTCTATAAATTTCATGGCAGCAAAGAAAATAACTCAATTCAAATTAAAGAATCAGATAGGGCCATTCATCTGCAATCATAGGGATGCAGAGAAAGAAGCAGCAAAGTAGTTATTGGAATTCAGATTTGAAGAAAGTTTTCCTTGGAATTATGTTCCACAAGGGATCCTAAGAAAACTAAGGATTAATTTAAATTAACACCCTTCATTCATGAAGCAAAGTGAGACATAGAAAAGTATGTGAATCAAACTGAGTGGACTGAGAATACCTTAATAGATGCAGTAAATAAAAATGATACTAGTCACACTTTAGAGACTGCAAATCAGCCAGAAAAAATCCACAAAGAGAGTAAGAGACGAAGGTGCCAATGTTGCTGAAACTACAACTAAAACTAATTTCAAATTAACATACAACAAAAGACCTAAGTTAAAATACAGTAGGTAAAGAAAAGGTAAAAATTGATGTGGAAGAAACAGATCTTGTAAATACCAACACTAATTTGCCATAAACAAATGTCGCTATTGTGATCATTAATGAGCCAGTTACTAAGAATAAGAATGAAGAACAAGTTAACAATGAAGATGCACAGTCGACATAAAGATAGCAGATCATGGAAGCCTCTTCCTCACAGACAGCTGAGGAGAAAGACCTGGACATCAAATAAAAATACGAACAAATCAAACTAAAGAATGAAGAGATCAAAAACAATATTTATTCTCAATACCTCAAGCAGACACCAAGTGTGCAAAACAAAATTATGTCTGCATTTGATTATTCAAATCAAAAACTAATTATGTCAATGTTGCAGCCCACAGTCAAATCCCCAAAGATAGTGGCAGATTATAAGAAGGTTGATTTGGAAGTTCACACAGAAAATATTCTTGCTCTGGATCAAATTGAGTTCCATAGACAGAATTCAGAAATGTTGTACTCTACTATTACAACTAAAGCCATGAGTGCTCAGAAACTCCAGAACACCATTTCCAACATGAAAGACCAGATGAAAATGGATAAAGCATATTTGTATGCTAAGGATCTTAGGATAAATTCCTTGGAAGAACTAGTTTTGTAGGTGGGATATGACCCTGCTAATATCAAAGTAGTAGAGTTATCAGTGAAGAACAAGAATGAAGATATTGCGTCTTTGAGGAAATAGCTTAAACTTCTTCAAAGTGCACATCCTAAAACAAAAGAAATAATAGAAGGACAGAAAGAAAAATATGACATGATGAATTTGATTTTTCAGTTGACAACTCAAATCACGGAAATGGAGATACAGATGGACAATATTGTCCAAGAAAAATAAGCACCAAAGACATAGGAAGCACCTGCAGTCATCCCTATGGCTACTATAGTTGTGCCATCAACTCCAGCTGTAGATTTGGCACCAAAAGTCCCACTGGCCACTGTAGTGCCAATAAATTCATCCACAACCTCAGCTACAAAATCATCAACAATAGCAATGCACCATACAGATGAAGCCAACAAACTGGTAAAGTGCCATCAACTCTAGCTGCAGAGTTGGCACCAAAATTCCCACTAGCCACTGCAATGCCAGTAACTTCATCCACAACCTCAGCTACAGAATCATCAACAACAACAATGCACCGTATAGATGAAGCCAACAAACTGGTAAAGGCCATGTAAGAAATTTCTCTTAAGACAAATGAAATCAGCAGATTAAAACAGATGGTAGAAAATCTTAAGAATTCAAACAAATTATCTCAGATAAATCCAAAGACACGGGAACAAAAGGCCATCAGACTGAATGAATAATTGAAGAAATTTCAAAAGGAATTGACCTTGAAAGAACAAATTTCCTATGTAAAAAATCATTTGTGGAACAAAATCATAGAAGCCATCAATGATGTATGGCCCTCCATCCAAGTGATTTTTGAACAAAGAGACTTATTGAAAGCATCATTAGAAGAGATCTAAAAGACTAAAGAGGAATTGTATAACAAACCAAAACAAGCTCTAGAACTGATAAAGTTCCTCAACAATAAGAACAGGCAAGAGTTAGAAGAACTTGAAATTACTGATAGAACTGAAACTATCATTGAGATAAAGAAGGTTATAACTAAAAAGAACCTGATGAAGCAGTTGGAGGAAAAGTGTGAAAACGTGAACATTTCTATAACCAAGTTCATGGTTAAATTTGAGAACTTAAGGCAAAGGAGTTTGCCAAATATTTTGGTCATCAATCACAAGTTGATGCCTCAGGAAGAATATAACAAAAAGATCAGAGAATATGACAAAGAAAAAGTTGAAAAAACAGGTAGTGGAGAAGGCATTCCAACAGGAAAAGTCCTACTTAGAAGTTTTGAGGACTTATTCTATTTACAACATGAAATAAAACACTTGTTTGTCATCAAGCCAACTTTCTCCAGGTACACAGAAGCAGATGAAAATTTTAGAAAGTTGAAGAAAGTACAAATTCCAAATGCTAAAGTTTGGCAGTCATTGACATATTTACTGTAAAAAGTAAAAAGGAAGAGAGGTAATAGTGAAAATAGTTTTCTGATTTATCAGTCAAAACAGATTTTTTACAACAGTAAATATCTTTTACAGAGTTAAAGAGTATCAAAGGTTAAAGAGTATCAGTGAAAGTGTATCATTCAAGGCAGATCAGATTTCTAAACTGACTTAAAATATCTAAAGCCAGCAAGGAAGACAACCAGCGTTTTCTTATCCTAAATCAGTTTCTATTTCTTTTGGATAGATAAGACAACTTGCTGATTTGTTAAGCAGTTGTCTCTATTATTGTTGTAAAGATATTTTATTTTCCTTAGATAAGAAGCATTCTAGGATATTTTGTAAACAATTATGTATAAATACTTCATCTTTAGAAGTATTCTTGTGGAATAAATTGCTGAAGATTTCTATAGTCATTTCTGTGGACTTGAAGGCTTTTTTGTTTTTCAAGTTTCGAGTAGCAGACTGGATCAGATCAACTAGCATCATATTTCAGGATTCATGTGATGATATATTTGGAGTGAATTATTTTCTACTTGTTATTGTTATCTTTCTTTGTTACATGCAATCCATTATGTATTCTAAATTTGAATGAATGAATAGGAGGATTACTTCAGGGTTTGTTAAAAGCACCATGTCTTAACTATTTTTCATTTCTATATTTTCTTCTGATTTCCAGAGTAGGGAACCCTTAATTTCTCCCTCTTTCGTTTTACCTTTACTTACTACTTCCCTTTTTCGGATTAAATAACCCTTCATTTCTCTTTATCCTGATCATATCACCTCACAAAACAACTTTCCAAGATCTCCAAGGGTTATCTATCTTGCCCTGAAAACATTTGACTTTTTGGCCTCGATCCAAGTTCTGTTTGCTTGACTTTTGACTCCTCAACCCAATGGACAAATATATTTCCCACTATCCATATCTTTTACTGATTTTTCCCACCAAACCAATCAAAACCAAAACCAATTGCACAATCATAACTAGCCTAATATTTTATAAAAACAAAAAAAGTTAAATATGATAGAGAGAGCCCTCTCTGAACCCTAGGAAGGCTAGATCCTAGAGTTTAAAAGTTGGTCTGTGGTGACCTCTAGTTTTCTCAACTAAAAACAAAAAATCTCACAACTAGAGAATTATTGGAGTGATAACATACTAGCGACCATACTGGGGAACCTAACCAATCCCTAGTTGTTAAATAAACCTTAAAGGAAATCATTTCTTATTCTCTTTTTGCCTTTAAAGATTGTTTAACTAGTTGTGAGTATAAAAAATTGTAATTCTGGCTTCTAGGAAATTTTATTATACCAAGTCTAATCCAGACCCTAAACTTGTTGTTATTGTAGAAAACCCAGACAGAATAGGAAAAAAGAAAAAACATAGAGAAGATTTAGATGCTAAAGTTTCATTAATAAGAGTCAATTCATTACCCCAAGAATTAGTAAGTTTGCAGGATATAGAGTTTGATTTAGAATTTGAACTTTCTTTATTCAGGACCAAACCTGAAAGTAATTTAAGTAATGATGTTTTAGACCTTGTTTTTATTTCTTTTTTGGAATAAAAACAGAAAAGTATTGCAGCAAATTCTGAATTAAAAAAAGTTAAAAATCAAAACGGACTTGAAGAAATTAATGCTACTATTCTTAAATAAATTAATGAGGCCATAGAATTAGCTCAATTGTTAGCTTATACATCTAAACCTTCTATTCCCCATTTAGAAACCACCATATCATCTATATTTTCTACTACCATTCAATCCATAGATCCATTTAGTCCTAGATTACCATTACAGCCTAGAAACTTATTTCCTTCATCTCCTTCATCCACTTCATCCACTAGCTTCACCACTCCTTTTTCAACCACATCATTTTCATTTCCTAGTAGTTCCATATATATTCCAGTTTCAGTTCCCAGTACCTCAGCTTCAGCCTTTGGTTCTTCAACTACCTATTCTAGTTTAGCACTTTATAATCCATTTTCATTAGCCACTACTTCTAGTTCAGCTCCAAGTACCTCTACTTTACCTCCTAGCCAAGCTAGCATTCAAGCTATGGTTTCTACATATGCTCCCCTTGTTCTTCCAGGAAAACTTCATGAAATGCCCCAAGACTACCAAAGTAAAATACCACAGTTTGATGCTATTACAAATTATACTGCACAACAGCACATAAGCAAAATGACTGATTGCTTTGAACTCCATGAGATAGATGAATCAGATGTACAAATGAGGTTGTTTGCAAAAAATTTAACAGGAGAAGTAAAGAAATGGTTTAAAGGTCTTACTACAGGCAGTATAGCTGATTTAGCTGTTTTTCATAGATTATTTTTAAATAAATGGGAAAAGAAGAAAAAACCTCTGCAAATTTTGTCTAAATTTGATGCAATGAAGAGAGCTCCAATGAATCTGTACAA
This sequence comes from Pinus albicaulis, assembly GCA_034641835.2. Taxonomy (NCBI): domain Eukaryota; kingdom Viridiplantae; phylum Streptophyta; class Pinopsida; order Pinales; family Pinaceae; genus Pinus; species Pinus albicaulis. The sequence goes on from JAXQQM020070980.1 coordinate 58,503, forward strand.
GACTACTGCACTAGATATAACAGTGTTTACAATTCCTGACTCTATCTTACTCAAATTCCTAGATTTATTTGACACTGATATGACATATCAGTTAAGAGAAAGAAATGCACAAACATTAGAAAGAATGCAAACAGATGTTGTAAGTGTAGAAGTAAACATTCTAGCTAGAAAAGCAAGATTAAGAAATGAGAGGAGAGTAACCATGAAAGAAGAAGCCTCAAGTTCACACACAAAAATAGATATGTTAGCTAAAATATTAGAAAGTATGATGGATAGATTAGATAACATAGAAAGAAGACCTCAATGGGATAATCAAAAACAAATCAGAAATCCCAATTTTAGAAAAAACACAAATTCAGGAAAAGAAAAAGACTCATCCCCAGACCAAAAAATAAGACCTCCCTTTCAGGAGAACTATGCTGAGAGTTCTCAAAACAATGATGATGATGAGGATACCATTAATTTAATGGGAATATATGACAATAACACTATCTTTCTCTCACAGGAAGATCATGAGTTATTTTAACTTCAACAGCTCCAATTATATTCAAGGAATCCTTTGATTGAAAACAGGGTTATGACTTTACCATAAAAAAATTACACAGTCAGTATAACCTAAGAATTAAGAAAAAAAATTATTCTTCTACTAAGAAAACTTCTCAATTACCAAATAAGAAAACAGTAGAAGCTCCCAAAAAAGAAGTTCTGCAAATTATCCCTAGGGAAAATAAGCAAAACACTGGTTCTTCCCAAAAGGTTTGCAGCCCAAAGATTTCACCAAGCCCTAAGATTGTGGACATAACTGATGAAGTTTCCCAAGTTGCAAAAAATTCACAAAAATCTGTTGCTCCTAAAGCATCTAATTCTGGTAAAACAACAACCTTAGAAACTAAAACTCTCAATTCTGATCCTAAATTAGCAGATCCAAAAGTTGCCACTGCAAAAACAGCTTTTGAGAACTCCAAATCTGAAAAAACACCTACTGCTTCACAAACCACTCCTAAGAAAATAAAAAGCAGTAAGCCTCAAGAAACTCAAAATGAAACTGAAAAGATAGCTGTACAAAAATAAGATAAACCAACACAAACTACAGTTACCAAAGAAGAATTGATTCAAATAAGTAAATCACAACCTACATTCAACATACAATCTGAAATTGCAAAACTAAAAATACCAATTCCATTGACAGAATTGGTGAAACATGACTTGAATAAATCAACCATAACTGAAACATTAAACATAAATGATGGAGAAGATTCCATAAATCTGAATGATGATCAGCCAGAGTTGATTTTTGGCCCAGATGTAAATGGAAAGCATTTAGATGGAGCAGTTCCTCCATCTTACATTAGTTTAACTATTCATGATCAGATCCTACATAATGTAATACTAGATTCAAGATCTTCACATAATTTAATGCCCAAAGCTATAATGGAAACTCTAAACTTAGACATCACAAGGCCCTATAAAGATTTATTTTCATTTGACTCAAGTAAAGTAAAATGCCTAGGTTTAATCAAAGATCTGTGTGTAACTTTAGTTCAATATCCTGGTAAGAGCATATTAATGGACATTGTAGTAGCTGATATTCCACCTAAATATGGAATGTTACTTTCTCGCTCATGGGGAGAAAAGTTACATGGATCTCTACAATTGGACATGTCTTATGCTACTGTATCTGTTTTTGGTCAACCTAAGAAGTTATATAGGGAAACATTAATGAAATATATGGTAAGTAGTGCTGAAAGGTCAATAAATTACCCAATTTATACCGCACCTTTTGATCTAGACTCTTTCATCCTATGTAATGCAGAAACTGATAATGAAATCAAGACAGAACTAAGAGAAGAAAAGAAAAAACCAGACAATGATAATATTTCTCATGAATCTTTATGGAATTTAGACTTTGATGGTTCAGTAAATAAATTAGGATCAGGAGTAGGATTTTGGATAAAAAATATAGAGAAAAATCATGCAGAAGGCCATGCTTTCAGACTGAATTTCAAATGCACAAACTATATGGCTAAGTATGAAGCCCTCATTCTAGGACTCCAAATAATCAGAAATTTAGGAGGTAAAAGAATAGCAATAATAGGAGATTCAGAATTGATTTTTAAACAAATTAAAGGTGATTATTCTATTTACAATCCTATACTTGGCCAATATAGAGAAAATGTACTAGATTTGATTAGTGATTTACTGGAATGTAATTTCTCTGCAATACCAAGAAGGCAAAACTTACAAGCACATTCTTTAGCAACTTTTGCTAGTACTTGTAATTTACCTTTTCAGCGCAATTATATGTATACTGCAGAAGTAAAACACGGACCAATAACGTAGCAACAAAACTTGTAGGATTGTTGACTTTAATAGAAAAAATGGCTTTAATTATAAAAATACACAAGAGGTATTTATAATAATAATTTATTAATAAAATATGATAAGATGATTGAAAGTTACAATGAGGTCCTGCTTATATACCCATGCAGGTGACCTTTCACGAACAGGCGTGTCTTTTAGACATGCCTTTTCAGCTAACTAACAATTACTTAACATAATCACTATTTGATTAGTTAGTAATTATGTTTATTCTATTTATTCTATTTATTCTATTTTATACAAATTATATTTGTTACGTTGCCTCTTCCTTCGGAAGCTTTGTCCTCAAAGCTTAATTTCTGACAATTTCCTTCACTTGGGGTTATCTCCTCGGCATGTCATTCATCACTGGTACCTTATCTTGTAGAATTCTCTCTAATGTTGTCCTTGAACTAGGTTGTTTTTTTTTTTTTTTTATAAATTAATTAATATTGAATTAATAATTTTATATAAAGTTATATTATAATATATTTTATAAAATTGCTTTAAATATATATATATATATATATATATATATATTTAAAACAATTTTATAAAATATATTATAATATAACTTTATATTATAATAATTTTATAAAGAACTTTATGATTTGTTAATTTATTAATTTATTATGAATATAATTAAATTGAGACTTTCCACCCTATAAACACGTCTACTCATTAAACGTCACACCTGGGTTCGTAAATATTGTTTCTTAAACCTGTTTGTAACCCTTTCCAAATGTTGCTTCTGTTACTATCAATAAATGTTTGAAGGACCTGCGTCTTCTAATGGGGGAAGAGTACAAAAATGTTCTTTCTTTTCTTCCAGCAATGCACGCAAAACATTTGATCTACTCGACAGAACCCTAGAGTGTGCGTGAAGAAAGGTTCCATCAGTGCAAAGTATGGTAACATCAGTATTGGGGGATGCTTCACCAAGAGTGGAGTCTCACTTTCTCATAAACTCAACGTCATCATTCGAATTTTTAAAGAGCTTCCAATTGTGATGCATTATTTATTTTTTGGGTTTCAATATCTCGTTTCAACTCTTTGGCACGATTGAACGTATAATTAATACAACTATCACATGCATTATTAATGCCCATTGTAAAACCGCAGAGTCTGCACATGTTCTGATTTGGGTTAAAATTAACATCACGTGGCATGCCAGACTGTGGATTTTTCACTAAATGGACACCTTGTGGCATGGCAGGAGGTGGATTATGAATTAAATTTACACGTTGTACAATGTTTTTTTAGATCTATTTCACTGTAAATCTTTCCAAACTCAGTGGATGATTTTTTCTCTGATTTATCCAATATAGAGATAGTTCCCCTCTACTCCTTGTTTCCTTCTAGGTATTTCAACGTACATTCTTTATCTGTATTTTCTGAATTAGCTATGGTTTCCACTTCTTCCTTTTCATAGTAATGGCACACGTTAGACTACTCTCCAACTTCATATATCTTTTCCCTTTCAGGAAAGCCAGCAAAAGGTATATTTTCATGATGATGGTATGAAATCTGAATAACTTGTTTTTCATGAACCATTTGTTGGCTACTAATCATATTTTTTACATCCTCTGTAGTCTGAAAATTGACTGTGTGATCTAAATTCTCTCTCATTTTCTCAAAGAAAACTGCTTTTTTTCTAGGAATATAAGTAACAAATCTTATTTGCTCCACATAATTATCCATTTGTGCAGATGCAAAGCCAAATGACTTTACCAGCTAAGAAAAATCTTTAAAAGCTTGCATGTTCATTCTGTCGCTGTCCTCATTTGACCAATCCAATGTATAGTGTATGTATTTAGAGGAATTCGTAACATAGTCAGGGACTCCAACACAGTCATTCTGTACTAAATCTGAAGAACCGGATCCTCTTATTGATGGTCTCTTTCTTGAGTTCACACCTTCAATGTCATCGTGCTCAGGTTCCAACTGTCCAGCAGGATCCCCTTTACTTCCATGCTCAAATCTCACTCGTTTCTTGGGCTTCTACATATTGGAATAAAATGGGACAATACACAATCCAAATCCACTTGTTGCCTCTTCCAAAGGTGAAGGTTTAGATTCCAAGTATTGCTGATGCCTAACTTTCATGATAGACCTCAACTCTACTATTCCAGGTTTGACTTCTTTCAAAGGTGAACTGTTGATCTCATCTTTTATTGACATTCCATTGATTGTATCCTTGAGATTTTTGTATTCTTTGTCATCATTTAGTTTTCTGCCCTCTTCCTTTTTACCTAAGTTAAGATTATCAACCATTACTGTGTCAGGATGTGTAGCAGCCTCTTCATCATCTTCTTTAAGCCTGGTGCTTGTCGCATAATGGTTTGCACGGGGATCTCTCCAAGAGTGTTTTAGTTCATACAATGATCTGGGCAGAGAGTTGTGGGAATTCACCTTTAGACCGACATCCATAATCTTTCTCAAATTAGTCTATTCACCTGCATATTCCCTACCAATCACAATTTTGTCGTATTCATCTTCATCCTCATATTTAATTTCTTTAGTGGCTGCATATAGACAACCCTCCTTCTTCATAGATACCTTCTCTATATCATCCCCATTTTTAAAGGCTTCATTCTGGAATTGAAGAAAATCTTGCTTGGCAACTGCTTTTTCCTCAAGTTGTTTCACAAAAACCTCTCTTTCACCTTCATTCCTATCATAAACAGGGGTTGCACATATCTCAGAAATTTTTTCCTGATTAATCTCGACCTCTGGTGCAGTAATAATTGAATTGTCTTCACCCACCATGGTTGTTTTCTTGAAGGAATTTGCATTCTCCAAACCTTAAAAAACATGTTTTTTCTCAAGAACCACTGATAGCAGCTTTTCATTGACAAGATCTTCTTTGGGCACGACTGAATCTAACAATTTTTCATCCAACCTAGCACTACTTGCTCCCGATTCAACCCTTTCTTCTACAGTAGCATTGTCACTAGTTTTTTGAGAAGGTTGTAGAACATCAACTTGATGAGGATTTTCTTGAGAAGCTTGTATAATAGCAGCATGATCGGAATTTTCTTGCGAAAAATCCCCAACAAGCAGATTTTCTCGTGGTCAGGCCCCACCAAACAAATATTTCCTGTTATTTTCACGCTCCTTTAATACAATTTATCATGTTCGGGCCCCACCAAAAAGATATTTCCTGTTCTTTTCACTACTTGCTTCAAGTTGCTCAATAGGCAGTGAGTGAGGCTTCAAATTTAATTTTGGTCGCTCAGTAGATCGGGTTTTTGAGTGATAATCATATGACTTGCTCATTAACCCACCATGTTAATTCTCTATAACATACATTACTGCAGTCTGAGAAGTAGCATCCAATGGCTTAGATCACGGGAGAAGCTTTAACTTGGGCCACACCCTAACATCAGATTGCGCCTCTAGACAACCTCAAATATTGGCAAATTTTCCCACAGGACCAAAAAAATTATCATTTTTTGAATAATGAGGGTAAATTTCAAAACTATAAGATAGACACTGATTGTACCATAGATCAAGATTTAGATAGTGAGATTGATGTAAGTAATGTAGATGTAAATAAAATAAAGTTTGCTAAACCCATTAGATTTAGTCAGTCAGATATAGATAAATTAGAGAGAGTAGAAATTGATGAGATAATTGATGAAGAAACTGAAATATTAAATCTCAAAGACAATTTCTTACCTAAAGGTTTAACTCCTTTAGAAGTTCTATTTGACTCCAATGATGTTGCTAGAAAACCCAAAATGGAGCCAGTTAGATTTGATATTGAGGAATGCAATATTGGTACAGAACTAAAACCCAAAATGATCAAACTTTCAAAAGCCTTACCTCAACAAGAAAAGGAAAAATATATTTCTCTTTTTAAGGAATTCCAAGATGTTTTTTCTTGGAGTTATGAGGACCTTAAATCCTATGACACCAGCATAATTCAACATGAAATTCCTGTGAAAGAAGATCAAAAGCCCTTTAGATAAAAGTTAAGGAGAATCAACCCTATTTTGATGCCCTTAATAGAAAAATAAGTGAAAATAATGTATGATGCACAGATCATTGCACCAATCAGGTACTCTGATTGGGTTTATAACCTAGTTCCAACAAGAAAGAAAATAGGAGAGATTAGATTATGTGTCAACTTTAGGAATCTAAACAAAGTATCCTTAAAAGATAATTACCCTTTACCAAAAATGGATCACATCTTACAAAGGGTAGTTGGTTCTTCTAGGATTTCACTGTTAGATGGTTTTTCAGGATACAACTAGATCTTAGTCCAACCAGAGGATCAACCCAAAACAACTTTTACTACTCCTTGGGGCACTTTTATGTATGTAAAAATGCCTTTTGGTTTAATGAATGCAAGGGAAACCTTTCAAAGATCTATGGATATAGCCTTTGCAAAAGAAATTAAATAATTCCTAGTAATTTAATTAGATGACATAATGGTATTTTGTAAAACTGATTATGAACACTTGGATCATCTCAGACAATTTTTTATAAAATGCAGAAAGTTTGGCATCTCATTAAATTCTAAGAAAACCTTATTTGGATCAGAATAAGGCAAGTTATTAGGACACATAATATCAAAAGAAGGAATTAGAATATATCCCACTAGAATAGAAGCAATTCTTAACATCACTACACCAAGAAACATAAAAGAATTACAAGCCTTTCTAGGTAAGATTAACTTGTTAAGAAGATTTATATCCAACTTAGCTGAGATAATTAGAGAATTAAATAGCATGCTCAAAAAATATTCAGTTCTTAAATGGACTATTGAGTCTAAACAGTCATTTGAATCCATCAAACATACCTTAACCAAAACTCCAGTCCTTATAAGTCCTAATTTCAAAAAATATTTCATCATTTTCTCATTTGCTTCAGAACATACCATTGCTGCAGTTTTACTGCAGAAAAATGACCAAGTTTATGAACAACCCATAGATTTCTTTAGAAAAACACTTAGAGATGCGTCTTTGAAGTATAATATTATGGAGAAACAAGCCTTAGTTTGGTAAAGACCATTAAAGACTTCAAATTTTACATTCTCTATTCTCACATCATTTCCTATGTCCCTAATGCTGTAGTAAAAGGCATTCTTACTTAGGATGGTCCTGATGGAAGAAGAGGTAAGTATATTGCCATGATCTTAGAGTATGACATAGAGATAAAACCCACCAAGTTGATAAAAGGTTAAGGTTTAGCCAGATTAATGGCTGAATCAAATTTCAATGCCCTAGACATAAATTTTATTGCCCAAGTTGATGATCGGGAAGAGATGGTGACTCCAGAAATCAGGGAAGCCTTTTTAGACTCACCATGGTATGTAGATATTATATTTGTATTACTAAACTTACAAGCTCCTCCTAGTTTATCAAAAACAAAAGCAATATTTCTAAAGCTTAAGGCAATAAGATTATGTATTTTAGACAATGTAATTTTTTGGAGAGATCATAGTGGGATTTTATTAAATTGTTTGTTAAAAGAATAATTTGACAAAATATTAGAAGAATTTCATGCAGGTGATTATGGAGGACATCTTTACTGAAAGACTACTGCAGACAAGATTCTGAGAGCTGGTTTTTATTGGCCTACCTTTTTTGCTGATGTAAAAAGATATGTGACATCCTGTCATAAGCGCCAAAACTTTGAGGGTAAGAAAAAGCTGTTACCCCTACCCTTAAAACCCATCTCTACTGAAATTCCATTTCAACAATGGGGTCTTGACTTCATTAGATAAATCACCCGCCATCATCAGCCCAACATAAGTGGATTCTGACAGCCACTGATTATTTTACCAAGTGGATTGAAGCCATACCCTCTAGCTAAGGCATAGATACTGTCATTATCTCTTTCCTAGAAAGTAACATTATTTCAAGATTTGGATGTCCCCAAAAGATAATTACTGATAATGCAGCAGCATTCAAATCCAAAAAAATGATTGAATTTTTCCACAAATACCATATTACCCTAGGCCATTCTACTGCATATTACCCTCAGGGTAATGGTCTAGCTGAATCTTCAAACAAGATCCTTGTAAACATCATCAAAAAGTTACTTGAAGACAATAAAAAGATTTGGAATAAAAATTTAGTCAATTCCTTATGGGAAGATAGACTTACTACTAAAAAATCCATTGGTACCTCCCCTTACCAACTTTTCTATGGAATGGATGTTGTTTTTCCATCATCCCTAGGTGTACCAGTGATGAATATTATCCAAGAGTTACAAGTTGAAACAAATGACATTCAAAGAATGATCAATAAAACTATTCACTTGCAACAAAAAAGGGAAGAAGTTTATATCAAGTATCAATTCATTCAGGATAAGATCAAGAAAATTTTTTATAAAAAGAGTAAAGAGGATGATTTCTACATTGGAGATAAAGTGTTAAAATGGGATTCAAGAAGGGAAGACAAAGGAAAACATGGAAAATTCGATTTTCTATGGGAAGGGCCTTATTTCATTTATGGTTACAGAGGTAACAATGCTTTCTTCCTAAAAGAAATAGATGGGTCAGAGATGTTAGAAGGAGCAGTAAATGGTAGAATGTTGAAACACTACTACTCTCCTGAGTTAAAAAATAGTTAGTTTTTATTCACATTGATCATTGTACATATACATTGAAGATGTTTAGATTGTATTGGATGGTTTCCTAAAAAATTTGAAGCCCGAAGAGAAATCCCTAAGCTTTGAGAGGTAAATATCATAAGACATTTACAGGGTCATCATAGTCAAATTCCAAAAGCTACTGATCTAAAAGTTCTTGAAATTTCACCAGGAAATGTCATCCCCAAGTGGAACCACTCTTAGGGTCCTATAATAATAAGATTCATAATTTTTGAATTGACTATGATGGCCTTGTAAATATGTACATAACTTTCTTTCTGCAAGTTGTTTTCCCATATTTTGAAAAATGAAAAATAATAACAAATAAAAGAGGGTAAAAAGTCCTAAAAGAAAGATTAAAGGACTTCGAAAAATATATACCCCAAAAGAAAAAGAGATGAAAATAAGACCTGAAAGTGAGAAATTCAAAGTTTCATTACTATTTACTTTACTGCAAGAATAATCATTATGTGTATATTGTTAATAAATGCCATAATCCATGATTGGTTAAACAATTTAAACTTAACTTTTCATGCTTTGAATTTTATGTTTTAGATAGAGAATAAAGATATGTCAAACAGTATAAAATTGACAAAACAGTAGTTAAGATAGAGAATAAATGAGGAGCTCAACAGTTTAATCTGAGCCCTTAGATGAAATAAGGTTAGACTTAGATAGAATTATGCTTTAAAATAAAAACTGATTTAGGGTTGCAAGCCTAAATGCACCCATGAAAATGAAGAAAAAATGTTAGAAATAAATATGGGTAGGTAGAAAGCAGTTGTGCAAGCATGTAATAAAGGCATCATTAGGAAAAAATTACTAATTTCCCCTTCCCTACAAATATTCAGTATTCTAACTATCAATCAAAGAGGCTCAGAGCATTTCTCTGACTTCTGTTGGAACCAAACCTAAGGCTCAATGACTGATTGGTTAAAAATATTGAATTCCCACAATAGACCCACATTCATCAGCATTATCCTTCATTTCATAAACATAATCCCCTTTTCCCAAGTAAAAACCCATTTTTACTTAGTAAAATAAAAACCCTAAATAACTAATTCCATTCCTTCCAAAAAAAATTCATAAACCCTCAAAAATACATTTCTCCTAAGTTAAAGTGTGAAGTAATACAACAAAGGCAAACTATGTTATTTACACTTTATTTAAAGTGAAAATATGTGTTTTCATATCCCTTACACTTCACCCTTATTTTATACTAACTACTAACTATATATATTAAATACCTAAAGTTACACCTTCCCATATATTATTAAATCCCTTTATTTAAATAAACCCGCAAAAACCCTTTATTTTAAGTTAAATCAATGTTTTTATATCCCATATGCGCAATATTATCCCCACCATATCCCATTGGTTTTAACATATCTATATACAAATATCCTCCCCCTATATTTTTTAAACAAATTGTTAAAAGTTAAAAACTATATAATAAAACTTTCGCGCTCATATGAATGATTTAAACATTGGTTAAATGTTTAAATTAACATATAACTCTTATCCCGCCTAACCATATAACATAACCCAAGGTTTTAAAACTTATTAAAATGTCCATTTCTAAAGTTTTAAAACCCGATCCCCGCCACATTAACCAACCCCAGCCCCACTCAATTCCGATGCAACTTCCCCGATTGATCTAGATCATTCCTAGTCCAATTCCAAGATCCGACGGCTGAAAACTAATTTTGCAAATAAACTTGTGTACTATTTCGCATTTCAAATCATTGTGAAATGGGCAGTAGTGATATTTCATCTCTCCTCCACGTGGTTGATTCTTATAGGATCGCATGGGTTTGCTATAACCACTCTGGCTTATATCATTTCATCCCATAAACGACCTTCCCACCCGATGTGACCACCATTAATTTCCTATTAAGCCCTAAATATGCCTAATAAAACATATGAAAATGCGTTCATTTTCATGCCTACTTTGCATAAACTTTGTATAAGCCTCAGACTGTTAAAACGAACCTTTTTCACATTGTTTTTGAGCCAAAAATCCTGCCAACAGCCATTGAATATTACTGAGGATCTCTACGTTGCTCCAAAGATCGGAAGTAAACCATTCAACCCATTCAAAACCTCAAAAAACTCCTCAAAACCTTATACATGTGTATAACAGGTATTTCTCTGAAAAATCAAACCTGTTTTATCTGAAAAGACTTATTAAAATTAAAATTACATTCAGAGCTTAAAAACCAATCACTAAACCTTATCAAAAATCCCAAAAAACAGGCCAAACCTTGTCAAATTTTCTGCAGAAACCCTATTTTACTGAATATACTATTTTTAATGGAATTCGCAAGTTTTTAATAGTTTTTATAAACTTTTTAAACTCCAAATTTAGCCTCTATGCCTAAATTCAAAATATTTTTAGCCCAATTGCTCAGTGAAAAAGCCCAAGAAACCCTGTTTCTTGTGTCTGAACCTGTAAAACCCTATAAATCCTTTTGAAGAATCCAAATTGACAAGAAAAACCCAAGAGAAACCCATATTTTTCCCATTCTTATCCAAGAAACCTCTGTTAAAGTAAAAATACCTCTGCAAACTGTCTAAACTTGCAAAAGTAGCCAAAATGCCTAAAAAGCAGAGCTCAAGCAATCTTGAAGGTTATAAAGTGCCTAAATCAACTCCAGCTATGACTTATAAGACTTCTATTATTGTAAATCCTTTGCAACCCCCTTTAATAGACATTGAGCATATTCCATTAGATGATACTGATTACAAGATAGCAGACCCAATTGTTGAGTTCAATCTACTAGATATTCATAACTGGAACTATGACAAGTCCTTAGATAATAAAGAGGAAGTCCATATTTTGGAATCCTGTTTGCCTAAGTATGTTGTTCCATTAACTCATCCATGCCAACAAGTTATTAGGTTATGTCAACAGTACTATGTGCCTGAACAGAGAACCATAGTAAACGCCAATAAAGAAGTTCTTCTTACCATTACTACTGAATCTATTAACCAAATGCTACAACTACACCCTGATCCTCAAGCAGTCCCTTTATCTATATCCCTCACCAAGTTGTATATTGGCCTAGATTTTCCCAAGAGATTCATGATTTTTCAGACATTTATGCCTTTGCATGTCGAAATTCCTCAAATAAATCCCCCATATTCCACTTTGAGATTCCCAGAATTTTCAATACATGTGATTTCCATGCTTTCCTTCATCCTAGGGTACTTTACAAATGAACACACAGATGAATCAATCTTAGGTTTCTTATCTACATTTACCCCAGGACAACCCCCATCCATAATCTTTGATTATGCTAGTTTCATTACAGACAATATTCATCATCAATTGACCAATTTGCTAATTGAAAGAGTGTTCAGATACACATCCTTCCTCTTCGATATGTTTATATATTTTCAATCAGATCATTTTCCAGTTACTCTTCAAAAGCTTGACATGGATGGTAATCCTCTCTCTGTCATTTTCTGGACTACTTTTCTCATAAAAGAATGTGAAAATTTCACTTATGCAAAATTTTCAGAATTGTTCATACATCCAGTTATCAAAATTTTAACAAAAATAGAGCAGCCAAGGATAAATGAAGAAATGAAGAAAATATTACAGTTATCAGAGTAGAATAAAGTTGGTGATTGGTACCTATATGAAAAAAATACTAAGATCGGAGTTTTTGGGTCAAATTTGTTAACTTACAAGTTACCCAAACATCCTTCGAAGAGGATCTTTTCCTTGGAGTATATCAGGCAGATCCTAAACTCTAATTCTATTAATTTCATAGTAGCAAAGAAGAAAACTCAATTCAAATTAAAGAATCAAATAGGGCCATTCATATGCAATCATAGGGATGCAGAGGAAGAAGCAGCAAAGCAGTTATTGGAATTCAGATTTGAAGAAATTTTTCCTTGGAATTATGATGCACAAGGGATCCTAAGAAAACTAATGGTTTATTGTAAATTAACAACCTTCATTCATGAAGCAAATCCAGAGATAGAAAATTATGCAAATCAGACTGAGTGGACTGAGAATACCTTAATAGATGCAGTAAATAAAAGTGATACTAGTCACACTTTAGAGACTGCAAATCAACCAGAAAAATCCACCAAGAGAGTAAGAGAAGAAGGTGCCTATGTTGCTGAAACTAAAACTGAAACTAAGTTCAAATTAATATACAACAAAAGACCTAAGTTAAATTCAGCAAGTAAAGGAAAGGTAACAATTTATGTGGAAGAAACAGATCTTGTAAATACCAACAGTGATTTTCCAGAAATAGATGTTGCTACTGTGATCATTAATGAGCTAGTTACTAAGAATCAGAATGAAGAACAAGTTAACAATGAAGATGCACAGTTGATAGAAAGACAGCAGATCATGGAAGCCTCTTCCTCATAAAAATTTGAGGATAAAGACCTGGACATCAAATAAAAATACGAACATATCAAACTAAAGAATGAAGAGATCAAAAACAATATTTATTCTGAATATCTCAACCAGACACCAAGTGTGCAAAAAAAAATTCTATCTGCATTTGATTATTCAAATCAAAAACTAATTATGTTAGCATTGCAGCCCACAGTCAAGTCCCCAAAGACATTGGCAGATTATAAGAAGGTTGATTTGGAAGTTCAAATAGAAAAAAATTCATGCTCTGGATCAGATTGAGTTCCATAGACAGACTTCAGAAATGTTGTACTCTACTGTTACAACTAAAGCCATGATTGCTCAGAAACTCCAAAACACCATTGCCAACATGAAAGACCAGATGAAAATGGATAAATAATATTTGTATGCTAAGGATCTCAGGATAAAATCCTTGGAAGAACTATTTTTGCAGGTGGGATATGACCCTGCTAATATCAAAGCAGCAGAGTTATTAGTGAAGAACGAGAATGAAGATATTGCAGCTTTGAGGAAACAACTTAAACTTCCTCAAAGTGAACATCCTCAAACAAAAGAAATAATTGAAGGATAGAAAGAAAAATATGACATGATGAATTTTATTTTTCAGTTGACAACTCAAATCAAGGAAATGGAGATATAGATGGACAAGCTTTTCCAGGAAAAAGAAGCACCAAAGACACAGGAAGCACCTACAGTCATCCCTATGGCTACTACAGCTGTGCCATCAACTCTAGTTGCAGAGTTGGCACCAAAATTCCCACTGGCCACTGTAGTGCCAGTAACTTCATCCACAACCTCAGCTACATAATCATCAACAAAAACAGCGCACCATACAGATGAAGCCATAAAACTAGTAAAGGCCATGGAAGAAATGTCTCTTAAGACAAATGAAATCAGCAAATTAAAATAGATGGTAGAAAAACTTGAGAATTCAAACAAATTAGTTTAGATAATTGCAAATACACATGAACAAAAGGCCATCAGACTGAATGAAGAATTGAAGAAATTTCAAAAGGAATTGACCTTGAAAGAACAAATTTCCTATGTAAAAAATCATTTGTGGAACAAAATCATAGAAGCCAACAATGATGTATGGCCCTCCATCCAAGTGATTTTTTAACAAAGAGACTTGTTGAAAGTAGCATTAGAAGAGATCCAAAATACTAAAGAGGAATTGGATAACAAACCAAAACAAGCTCTAGAACTGATAAATTTCCTCAATAATAAGAACAGGTAAGAGCTAGAAGAACTTGAAATTACTAATAGAACTGAAACTATCATTGAGATAAATAAGGTTATAACTAAAAATAACCTGATGAAGCAGTTGGAGGAAAAGTGTGAAAACATGAACATTTCTATAACCAGGTTCATGGTTAAATTTGAGAACTTAAGGCACAGGAGTTTGCCAAATATTTTGGTCATTAATGACAAGTTGATGCCTTAGGAAGATTATAACAAAAATATCAAAGAATATGCCAAAGAACAAGTTGAAAAAGCAGGTAGTGGACAAGGCATTCCAATAGGAAAAGTCCTACTTAGAAGTTTTTAGGACTTATTCTATTTACAGCATGAAATTAAACACTTGTCTGTCATCAAGCCAATTTTCTCCAGGTACACAAAAGCAGATGAAAATTTCAAAAAGTTGAAGAAATTACAAATTCCAAATGTTGAAGTTTGGTATTCCTTGACAGATTTACTGTAAAAAGTAAAAAGGAAGAGAGGTAATAGTGAAAATAGTTTGTTGATTTATTAGTCAAAATAGATTTTTTAGAGCAGTAAATATCTTTTACACAGTTAAAGAGTATCAGAGAAATTGTATCAGGCAAGGCAGATCAGATTTCTAAACTGACTTAAAATATCTAAAGCCAGCAAGGAAGACAACAAGACAGCCAGCCGTTTCTTATCCTAAATCAGTTTCTATTTCTTTTGGATAGATAGGACAGCTTGCTGATTTGTTAAGCAGTTGTCTCTATTATTGTTGTAAATATATTTTATTTTCTTTAGATAATTCCTAAAAGAATTATAGGATATTTTGTAAACAATTATGTATAAATACTTCATCTTTAGAAGTATTCTTGTGGAATAAATTGTTGAATATTTCTATAGTCATTTATGTGGACTTGAAGGCTCTTTTGTGTTTCAAATTTCGAGTAGCAGACTGGATCAAATCAACTAGCATCATATTTCAGGATTCATATGATGAGCTATTTGGAGTGAAGTATTTTCTACTTGTCATTGTTATCTTTCTTTGTTACATGAAATCCATTATGTGTTCTAAATTTGAATGAATGAATAGGAGGATTACTTCAGGATTTGGTAAAAGCACCATGTCTTAACTATTTGTAATTTCTATGTTTTCTTCTGATTTCCAGAGTAGGGAACCCTTAATTGCTCCCTCTTTCATTTGACCTCTACCTAATACTTCCCTTTTCTAGATTAAAGAACCCTTCATTGCTCTTTATCCCGATCATATCACCTCATAAAATAACTTTCCAAGATATCTAAGGGCTATTTATCTTGCCCTAAAAACATTTGACATTTTGGCCTTGATCCTAGTTCTGTCTTCTTGACTTTTGACTCCTTAGCCCAATAGACAAATAGATTTCCCACTATCCATCTCTTTTAGTTATTTTTCCCACCAAACCAATCAAAACCAAAACCAATTGCACAATTATAACTAGCCTAATATTTTATAAAACAAACAAAGTTAAATCTTATAGAGAGAGCCCTCTCGTGAGACCTAAGAAAATAGATCTTGGAGTTTAAAAGTTTTAATACATGGTTACCTCTAGTTTCTCAATTTAAAAACCAAAATCTCCTGACTAGAGAATTATGGGAGAGACAACACATTACATAAATGAACAATTCTTGGATGATAAATGACAAAATCTCCTTTCTATATATAGGAGTCCATGGGGTCACAATATATTAATCCTGGTCGACCTAAGAATAATAATGTAAAGGCACAATAATAACAATATGGGGTTACAGGGGTACAAAAATAACAATAAGGGAGGATACACTAACATAATAGGGGACTATACTAGTAATATAGGGACCTAACAAGTTACAAAGACAAAGAAGAAGAGGAGCTTATGTGAAGCAGTTTTGAGGAAGAGAAGACAGAGAAAAAGAGATGGAGATTTGCAAAAATATAGACTGGGTAAACTAGCACATTGTATCTTTTATGTATCAGGGGATTATGGTCTCCTTTCAGGTTGTAGCATGAAAAAGAGAAGATTGGAGCTTATTGAAGTGGAACTAAGAGCTTCAAGGCAAGTTGTAGCTTGCAGAACAAAATCGAGGTAGGAGCCTCCAAAAGCTGATGTAATAGAGGAAGTAGGAGATTGACTTTGCATTAAAATAACAACAAAGTCATGTTTTTTCCCTTTATGGGTTTCCACTTATATCTAGTGTCCACATGTATTGGATTTATGTTTGTCCTTATGTTGTGATATAAATGTAGTTTACATATTAAATCTTCTATTCATATGATGTTTTGTTGGTCATTTAATAGTTTAGATAAATATTTAAAGGCAAAGTAAAAACATAAATTTTTGTCCATTATACTGATTCACCCCCCCTCTCAGTATAGTCAAGTTTATAACATTAACTTTAGTTATGGTCAGGATTCTTGCAAAGGAAGGGGCTGAAGGGTTTGAGGAAGCAAGGGGGGGTCAGTGAGAAGGGAGATGATGACGACAAGGGCTAGATCGTGAGCAGTAAGTGGATTTTCCAATGGGGAAGTGGGAAGAGAGATGATCTAATCCATATCAACAGATTGAAGGTTGATGCGAGGCCGATATGAGGAGGTTGGGACTTCATAGGCCTCCACCTCTTCAAGCTTGAAGTTGGAAGTTGGAAGGCCATCGAGATCGGAAGGGAGACCAAAGGAGTTAGAGGAGAAGGGCAAGGAGGTCCCGAATTTAGGCAAGGGATTGACATAGGAGGAAGAGGGAACAAAGGATGTTGGGTGAGGGGATGATGAAGAAGGTCTAGGATGAGGGCGCTTAGGTTATTTAGTAGATTTTTTTGGGTTATTATTTTTGTGCCTAACTATTTCCCATTGTTCACCGCAAAAATCTTGAGATTTAACTACTAATTGCTTTAGACATCTATTAGTGAAGTGACCATATTCGTTGCATACCTTTCATTTGAAGGATATATTTTCATAATCAAGGTGTTGAATATGTGTTCAACTATGTACTTGTAGCTTCACTACATTTAAGGAGTCCTCTGGCTAGATCAACTTCTATGCATATCATTGTGCATGCATGCATGTTTTCCTTTGGTTCACTTCAATATTTTATGATTGTACTCCTATATTTATTACTGATTCATCTCCCCAAAAATGGATAGGGAGGTGAGGGAGATGAGCTCAGACCGGTACTGCACTAGGGATGTCGTTTTCAGGATTAAAACATGGAGTCCATATAACACCCTCTTCCCACATCTACCCAAGTAATTGGCCAACCGGGGTAACACATGCGACAAGAGGCTACTAATATGAGATTCAACCTCCTAGATGACCTTAAGGAAGTGGAACTGAAAGAAACAAAACAAACACAACTTACAAACATCAAAAACATCCTCTAGAGGTAACCCAACCTTCCAGGCCCCTGAACCCTAAGGGAGACTGGATTTTTGACCAATTTGAGCTACAGCCGCAGGCATGCCAAGGCAAGATAGCAACTAAAAGCCTATAGCCGCGGGCATGCCAAGGGAAGGTAGCGGCTAGGGCCCAGTTTGGTCAGTTTCGTGCCTACAACTCTAGGATTTGTGCCACCTTTTTAGCCCCAGAGCCTAGGTCACTGCCCAGAACTTCATGAAACTGTAGGGGATGATGAATAACATTAAAAAAATATACAAAAAAAATCACATCATCAGGAACTCATCTAGACCCCTCCTAGCCATGACAGGCAGTTCATCAAACATGTCACAAACATTTCTTCTATAGGTATAAACAACATATTTAAACATGGGGGTCTCTTGCTTATATGAGAATTGCTAAGAAGCATTGATCCTCTACATCATAAGCTAAAATACAGTCTTTTTGACCATAGATACATTGTGTATTCATTTACAGGTAAAAACATTGATAGAGCCATACATCATCATTGATCGAATACATGCTTATAACCAGCACAAAAACAACGAAAATACAATGGATATAACAACAATAAAATCCATACATAAACTAGTACATTTTCATACTGAATACCAGAGGAATGAGCTCTTCATCACTGAATGTAAAAACCAACCATAGATGGAACTTCCACATTCCACCTGACCATAGATAGGCTAAGCCAAATCTCACTTCAGCCAATCACCCTCGTGCCATATTCCAAGCATGAATGTGGGATCTCATCAAACACATCAATCACAATCAATCCAAGGTTTCCAGAGGGAAAACCACCTCAACCCTCAACTAGAGATTCCACCTCATGGTTAAACATTACAACCATCACAGATTGGTTTCTATCCAAGTTGTTTTAGGGCTCCAGAGTGTTTGTTCTAACCAAGGCTTCCAGGACTAGTAACTAAACTCCTTCCCAAGCTGACTTCGGGGCTTCAGTGTTTGTCTAACCCCGGGGCTTCCAGGGCTGTGACTCAACCCATCCCCAAGACTTCAGGAGCATTTTTCTAACCAAGGCTTCCAGGACTAGTAATTCAACCCACAGTGCCAATCACCCCCGTGCCATATTCCAAGCATGAATGTGGGATCTCATCAAACACATCAATCACAATCAACTGTTACAGGGCTTCTAGAGTGTTTTTCCAACTACGGCTTCCAGGGCTAGTAACTCAACTCATCTAGGACTTCCAGAGTATTTTTCCAACCAAGGCTTCCAGAACTAGTAATTCAACCCACAATGCCAATCACCCCCATGCATATTCCAAGCATGAATGTGGGATCTCATCAAACACATCAATCACAATCAATCTAAGGTTTCCAGAGGGAAACCACCTCGACCCTCAACTAGAGATTCCACCTCACGGTTAGACATTACAACCATCATAGATTGGTTTCTATCCAAGTTGTTCTAGGGCTCCATAGTGTTTTTTCTAACCAAGGCTTCCAGAACTAGTAACTCAACCCCAACTGTTACAGGGCTTCCAAAGTGTTTGTCCAACTAGGGCTTCCAAGGCTAGTAACTCAACCCATCTAGGAATTCTAGAGCATTTTTCCAACCAAGGCTTCTAGGACTAGTAATTCAACTTGCAGTTGTCAGTCGGGCTTCCAGAGTGTTGGTCCAACCAAGGCTTCCAAGAACTAATAAATCAACTGACAACTAAAGAAATCATGAGAACCAACCAGAAAAAAAATCAATGGAAATAACCCACAACACCATGGTTGTCTAGGAAATGGCAAGGCTAGGAAAATCCACATGCATACACCATGCATGCCAAAACTAGTAAGGAAAACATACATGCAACTTGGTACTAGCAATCAAATCTCATTGTAGCTGTTGATCCCGATGTCCACTTGCACTTTCCTACTCTTCCTTTTCCTTTTTGCTCCAAATCACTAAGTATCTACACTCTGCAAGTGTGCTCCAATAAAACTCTAAGTATCCAAGAGTATGGGAGATAGAGAGAGAATAATGAGAGAGCTCAAAAGATGCTCCGACCCAAAATCTTACCAACTGATCCTCAAAAGCCCTTTTATCAATGAGTCCTATATTTTCTTCATTTTCCATGATTTTCCTTCATTTTCCTCCTCACATGAAACCGGTGACCTTTCACCTTCCTTTTCTCCTAATTTCCATTGTTTTCCTAAATAAAATGCCAATTAATGCCTCATGTCGTTCTAAAGCCTTTGCCTTTGCCAATTTCCTTAGCCATAATAAATTGAATAGATACCCGCTAGGATGTTTTGCTCACCATTCAACTTGGAATGCGTGTCCCATCAATCATGGTCTTATATATTTTTTTACATAGATTTTTACTAGGGTTGTTATAGTCCATTTATTTAAATAGAGGCCCCCTGAATCCATGAAATATATTCCATTTCTGAAGATTAAATAACAATCTTCCTTGGATTCAAATAGAAGGTGAAGTATCCTCTTTCACATAAGCGAGCTGAAATTTTCCCTTGGATTTTTGGAGACCAGTTGTGGTCTATCCATTTTCGTACAAATTTTGGCGAGGGACAGAGTCCAGTGAATTATCCGACCAATCGTAGCTCATCACGGGGGATAGTTGCTTTGTGGGGAATGGTAGGGGGAAAATATATCTCAGGAGTATGTCCAAATTCTTAACGAATTTGGAGACTAAGGGGCGTTCATGAGGCAGGTTAAGAGATGAAATAATGGATAGGAAGACGAGTGCAGTTGGGTTAGGCAAAGGAGGAGGGGGTCGGTCCCCTCCCCCTCGGGAGAGTTCTCGAGAGGGGTCGTGGAAGGCAATCAGAACTAGGGATCAGAAACAACACAACACCTTCAGAGGACCCTCAGAGCTCAACTTGGAAGTTTGAAATTCTCACCTTTCCTTTTTATCATTACTATTAGCATTTACTATTGATAATATATATAGGTTACCATAATTTGGCTATCAATTGTCGTAGGAATGATATATGGTTTGGAAAAACACCACGACTATCATTGGTGTCTTGGCCATTTGGAACATTGACTCCATCACTTTCTTACCTTATCTCTTCCCGTGTACGTAGCAATAACTGCTTTCTTGAATGGCTTTGGCCACTTGTAATCAATTTAAAGTCCAATAATAAAATTATTTATATTAAATTCTTTCCTTGGCCTTTTTAATTATTATTTATTATTGGCAAATATAACTCCACTGAATATAAACTAAATAATCTTTTACTTTTCTTCGTCTTTTTGAGCCAGTATGGTAGAGATGTTTTAACTTAATGTGATGTAATGTAAAGTAATGCAAACATTTTAACTCAGTCAAAATGAAATAATAAAATAAAAATAAAATAGTAATAAAAATAAAAAATGACCCATGGTATTCATGTGCAATATAACATATTTAAAGAGGAAAGTTAAATCACTTTGGATCCATCTTAACTCCAGATCTACCAAGGGCCTTTAAGGATCAAAACTATTTTCATTCTAAAAGAGGTTTGCATGTTAAGAGTTTGGTAGATCCAAAGTTAAGATGGATCTAGGCTCGTTAAATTAAAATTATGGAAGCCTCATTCCAAAATAGACACATATATCAACATATCTACCGTAGTAAGATAAATTAAATGGTTGATAAAGTGATATACATCAAAACACTTACCATAAGATGTTACAACTTACATTGCCAAAATTAAAAATACCATAAAAATTAATTTATTCTAAATTATTATTAATTATAAAAATGATTAATATATGAGTTAATCCGTTGTTCAACCCCACTTTATTATGGAAATCTTATAAATAGGTACCGTTATAATACCTTGGGGCAATATACCATGGTTTATCAATACCACATGCCCAATATGACACATGTCCATATGACATTTCCTTTAAGTAGCCTAGACTCATCTTAACAACTCCGGATTTATCCCTCTTGGAGCTTAGTAGATATGGGTTAAAATGAATTTAAGATAGTTTAATTATTATTTTTTATAATTATTTTTATAAATACAATTATTAATTTAATATTTTTATTTTATTTTATTATTATTTGTATACATTCTTTAATTTTTTATATTTTATTTTATTTTAGTGTTTTTTTTCTTCTTTAATTATTATTTGGGCCGAATTAAAATGTTAAAAATGACATTACAACATCTTTTTTTAAGTATTTATATGATGCAATTTTATTTATATGTAGAAGAGAGAGTGGGTCTTTGCCGTAGCGACCCCTATTACAAAATTGTTGTCCAGCAAGAGCTGTTTTTGGAGTTTGACATAATCAAAGAGTTTCAAAGGAGCTTTCCTCATTTATAATTAGCAGCCCTTTCGTAAGGGAGCTCCCTTTGTTTGCCATCCAATCTGCTTCACTGTTAGAATTTTTGAGGATGTGATAAAACTTGTAGGATGCAAAGTCTAATAAGACTCTTTTCAATTTGCCCAAGATTCTGTTGAGACCAACGTTTCTGAAGAGCTCTTCTGAATTTAATTTTTTTATTAGTATTTCGAAGTCGCCAAATACTTGGAGATCTTTGACCCCTTTGTCTCTTTCTATTTGACAGGCTTTGAGGAGCCCGAGAATTTCAAATTGATTATTGTATTTCTGGCCTAGACCCCAGCAGAAGGAGTCTCTTGAATTCCCATCCGGAGAGTATATGACCCCTCCAGCACCGGAAGCTCCGGGGTTCCCTTTGGACGCCCCATAAAAAAAAATTGTGTGTAACTTTTGGGAACGCCACCAGTTCTGGAATATTTCATCTGGTTCTCTCTTTCGCCAATCCGGGAAAGCATTTTGGGGAGAGAGGAGGTACTTACGCTGATAAGGTTCAAGGGGGCCAAGCCACCTCTTTTCCTCAGGTAGGAGCAAAGGATCCTCTTTAAAGAACTGTTGTTGGGCCGCTTCCAAGAGGAAGGACTTAGCTTTTGCAGCAACTTGTAGCGGAGTGTGGTTCAGATCTTTGAAAATCATATGATTGCGGGCCAACCAAATCTGCCAACAGACGAATTTGGGGAGGGCGTTCCAAACTTTGCGCCAGAATGACTTGTGGGGAATTCGATGAGAGTATAGGTGGCTCCATGCAGCAAAAAGATCCGTGACAGAAATCTGTGAGGGGGTGGAAATCTGGAAATCCTGGAGGATGAGATCCCAAACCTCCTTGGCGTAAAGACAATCTACAAATAAATGTTGAGCTGTTTCTAGATTGCTCTTGCACAATACACATCTGTGAGGCCCTGCAATTTTCCTTTTCACTAGATTATCGCCAGTTAGAAGCTTATTATGGACCAGAGTCCAGAAAAAGAAATTTACTTTTGGGAGAGCTAATGGCTCCCAAACATTTTTCCAAAAGGAAAAGTTTTGGCTGTTGTGGCTTGAAGCCTGTAACGCTCTGTACCCATTTCCTACAAGCAGATTTTGTTGAGGGATAAGTCGGGCAGGGACACCATGGAAATCCCATCCGGCCCAATCGCCACGCTGATCCCAGGTCGAGAGATCGTATATGCTATGTATCCCTGCTCTTTCGAGCCAGGTTCTCAACTCAGAGATCTCCTCGTTGTCAGACAAGAGATCACGCCCCATAATGTGATCAAGCCAGAGATGGGTTCGTCTGCCATTACCTGGTATCCTGTACACGTATTTTTTAAAGAATTTGCTACTTTTGCAGCATAGTCTCCACACCTGCGTGCTGTTAGCTGTGTTGCCCAGTTGCAGATTTCTAAAAGATAGATTGTTTGTGTATTTTGACCTCAAGGTAACACTAACAAGGTGAGTTGGCTCTTGAATCATCTTCGACAGGATTTTACCTCCTAGTGCAATGTTTACAAGAGTGGGGTCTCGAATTTGCAATCTACCCTCTGCGATTGGTTTTTTGACCAAATCCCAATTAACCAGATGCATTTTCTTTTCATTGCCTCTCCCTCCTTGCCATAGGAATTCTCTGAGAAGAGAGGAGATCTGCTCCATGATGTTTCTTGGGGCAAGCAGGAATGTTGCTTGATAGATAGGAAGGGCAGACAGCTGAGACTTTATTAGGATGACTTTACCACCTTTAGTTAACCATTGACCTCCCCAAGCTGCAATTTTAGATTTAATTTTGCTGATAATTTCGCTCCAAAGCGACCTCTTATTCACACCTGAAGTGATGGGGAGGCCAAGATACTTAATCCTGTCCCATTGAGCATGTCCTTTGAAGCCAAGGAGATTTGCTATGTTGTTGAGCTCTTGCTGGTCTATATTCCAACTGAATAATTCACTTTTGCTTTCATTGACTAAAGCTCCCGAAACTCTGCAATAGCTTCTAAGGACAGAGTCAAAAGCTTTAGCTATTCTGGTAAATGCTCCTCCCAAAAGAAGGGAGTCATCAGCAAAGAGGGCGTGATTCATAGGTTCAACACCATTGGAGGGTTTGAGACCCGGGAGGGAACCTGCCATTCTTTCTGCTGCAAGTTTTCGACTGAGAGAATCTGCCATTAAGATGTACAGAAAGGGGGAGAGAGGGCATCCCTGTCTGATGCCTCTCCTAGCTTGGAAGAAATTTGTAGGACGACCATTGATAAGCGGGGCAATCCACGGGCAGTCAATACAAGATTTTATGAGATTAACAAAATGAGAAGAAAAGCCAAAGGAAAACAGAACTTTGCTTAGAAAGGAGCGGTTGACTCTGTCAAAGGCATTCGCCATATCTAATTTTATCAGCAAACCTTTCTCTTTTCACTGCTTGCTTGAGTGAATAGTATCCTGCACTTGAATGACATTGTCCAAAATGTGCCTGCCTTCCACGAATCTGCCTTGAGAACTGGAGATCAATCTTGAAAGCAAAGGCTTGATTCGGTTTGCTAAAAGTTTGGCTAGAATTTTATAAGAAGCGTTACACAGCGATATGGGCCTAAATATTGCAAAAGTTGCCGGATTGGTGTCTTTGGGGATCAAGGCTAAATAGGTGGAATTGGTTCCTCCCCCTATTTTAGTTTTTTTCATAAAACCTCTTATCATTTTTTGAAGGTCGATTTTGATGATTTCCCAACAAGCCTTGAAGAAATGGATTGTGAATCCATCAGGCCCGGGGGCCTTGTCTGCTTCCATGGACCATATAACCTTGATAATTTCTTCCTCAGTTACAGGTTTGCATAAATCTGCATTGTCTTCAGGGGAGATGAGAGAAGGGATATGAGAAAGAAAGTCAGCTACTTCCTCTTCATCACCTTGGATTTCCTCACTGTATAGGTTTCTGAAATGAGTTTCAACATCTTCTTTGACCTATCTAAACCCTTTGCAGACTTGGCCCTCCAAAGTCTTGATTTCTGCTATATGATTCCTAGACAGTCTAGCTCGATACTGTCGGTGGAAAAAGGAATTATTCCGATCCCCTGCCTTTAGCCACAAACTTCTACATTTTAGCCTCCAATATTCTTCTTCAAATCTGAAGGATTGGTATGCGGAACGTTGAGCTTTTATTTCCTTTTCCAACAGCTCTACCGTAATATTTTTGCTTTCCATATCATTTTGCAGGGTCTGCAACACCTGCACTGCATCTTTTCTTTGGCTGGTTGGTGTAGGGCTGGTTTCATAATCCAGTCCTTCAACGCTTTTTTGGTGGATTTCAGCTTTTGCTCCCAGACATAACTTGAAGAAACTGTGATGGGAATGGCCCATGCTGCTTTCACAATCTCAGAGAAGCCCTCTCTCTCTATCCAAAGTGGGCAGAATCGGAAAGGAATGGGGCCCAGATCCTCTTCATCTTCCAGAAGGAGCTGAATTGGCTTGTGATCTGAGGTCAGCTTGGGCAGAATTTTAGTGAAAATGATCTTTTTGTTCATCATGAGGGAACTTTTCACCAGAAAACGATCCAGACGAGCAGAAATATGATCAGCCCCAGTTCGATTGTTGGTCCAAGTATAGAGACCTCGGACAGGGTTGAAATCTAATAGATCCCATAGCTGGGTGAGCTCTTCCACATAGGCCACCAAGGGATCTTTGGTGTTGGAGCCTCCCCTCTTCTCTTTTTCTTTCAGAACAATATTAAGATCCCCAGCCAAGATGATGTTATTGGGGGAAAACTTCTCTAGAAAAGCTGAAAGGGTATTCCAACATTCTCGTTTTTCAGTGTAATTGACAGGGACATAAAGATTGAAAAGAGAGATAGTCAACTTACTTGCAAGATGGGTTAGTTTCGTGAAGATCCAATGTTGAGTATCATGAGATTTGTTCAACTGGTATTTGTCTTCGGTCCATAGGATTGCCAGCCCTCCAGAAGAGCCCCTTGCGCTGACTGCTTTACTTGAGATTTTTTTCCATTTTGACTTGCTGATATCTAGCAGAGCTTGTCCTTCTATCTTAGTCTCTTGGAGCAAGAGGATATCTGAGGGTTCTGTATTCAAGAGGTCCTTAACTGCATCTATTTTTGAGGGATTCCCCAGACCTCTGCAATTCCAAGAGATGAGCTTCATTATTTACTTGAGAGGGGGGTGGAGCCACCCTTGGGTGGCCTTGGTCTGGTATTTCTTCCAATATACATTTCTATTGTAGACTGACTTCCTTGTGTTTTAAGCCTTTCAACCTCCTCTTCCCTTTTTTCTTTATGGGATTTCCTTCCAGCTCTTTTTAATGGGCGCCCATAGATTTCGTCCTCCAAGGATTCAGAGCTTTCTACTGCTTTTTTCTTTGTGACTTCAGCATAAGTGGGGTTGGAGGGGCTGCCTTAGGTAGCTTCAATCTGGATAGTTGTCCCTCCCTCTTTGCTTGGAGGAGTGACTTCTACTTGTTCCACGTTTTCCTGGGCTGAGTTTGAAGGATTAATATGGGCGCCTTCTGTTCCATTTGGGATTGCTTCCGTTTCCTGATTAGACTTGGGATTGTTTCCGGCTCCTGTCATATTACCTCTGCCAGCACCTTTCTTTGGATGTGCAGATTTCTGGACTAGAGTCCATTGGTCCCCGTTTTGTTTGTCTATTTGCTCCTCTACCTTTTTCTTGCAATGCTTTGCAAAGTGTCCATGGCCGTGGCAGTGTCTACATTTGAAGGGGATCTGTTCGTAGTCCAATTCTTGCACAT
>JAXQQM020082112.1:0-19418 GCA_034641835.2 Pinus albicaulis
TAGTCAAACATTACAATCAATAGGAATATCATCACAAATCTTATCTGAAAGTTTGGAGGGAGATAAAGATGAAAATAACATTCTAGATTCATGGCATGGAGGCCATCCAGAACAGATGTATAGTTGTTTATATTAGTTAAAAATCAGTGTATATATTTTAGAATATCCTTTTGAAAAGTTTCTAGAGTCAACAAATGAAATCAAGTATTTCCTTATCCTCTCATTTGTTGACAAGTTTCTAATAGGTTGCAGAATTACAATTTTGATAATCAACAAGCAAATGCAACAAAATCTATCAAACTATATAATGCTTGAATGGTTGCATTGGCTATTTCATTTTACCTAACTAGTAGTTGGACAGTTGATTAGAGTAAGTAGGTAGGATTTCAACTTATTTCAAATTTCAGTTTTCAGCTAGTTTGAAATAATTAATTAGGGTTTGAAGCCAAGGAAAATGCCCTAAAACATTAATGATTTAGTAGTGTGGTTTGAAGGTTGCAGCTCCTTTTAGTCTTAGATCAGATTTCAATTTGCAGAAAAAGGTGTAAATTCAATTCAAGAGTTTTCAATCACAACATATGCACGTTTTGGATTGGCCCAATGGATCAGGCTACTAGTCGACGGTGTTCTTGACATCTCACAAGGAGATGCCATCCCCATGTGAAGCCGTTGTTAGGGTCCTATAAATATAGGATTCATAATTTTTGAATTGACTTTGATAGTCTTGTAAATATGCACATACCTTGCTTTCTGCAAGTTGTTTTCCCATATTTAGAAAAAATAAAAAACAAAAAATCAAAAAGAGGGTAAAAGTACTAAAAGAAAGATCAAAGGACTTAAAAAATATAGACCCCAAAAGAAAAAGATGAAAATAAAACATGAAAGTGTGCAAGTCCAAATGCCACTACTTTTTATTTTTTGCAAATGATTATGGCAGAGTGTCAATAAATGCCATAATCCATCATGAGTTAAACTATTTAAACTTGACTTGTCATGTTTTCAATTTCCATGTTTTAGATAGTGAATAAAGATTGGTCAGACAATTTAATCCTGACTAATCCATAGATAGGTAGAAAATAAAGAGGAGCTCATCAGTTTAATCTGAGCCCTCGGTTGATATAAGATAGATTTAGATAGTTTTTACTACTTTCAAAAGAATGAAATGTTCAAGGTTGCTAGCTCAAATGCACCTGCACAAATGGAAGAAAAAATGTTAGATTAAAGATTGGGTAGGTAGAAGAAGGTGGGAAAATCATTGTAAATATTTGTCACCATGAAACAATCACTAATTTCCCCTTCCCTATAGCTATTTGACATTCTAAACTTTCAGTCAAAGAGGCTCAGAGCATTTCTCTGACTTCTGTTGGGACCGGACCCAAGGCTCAATGACTAGCTAGTTCAAAGTGTTAAATTTCTATGTTAAATCCCAAAATTTTCATCATTTACCATTCATGCATTCATCACAATGCAATTTCATAAGTAAAGACTCCATTTTTTTACTTAATGATACATAAAGCCCATTTGATTAACTGTCTACATCTCATAAAGCATAAAAACCCTCAAAAGGACATTATATCCTAAGTTAAAGTGATAAAATTATGATAATAAAGCTTTGCTTTTATTTTCACTTTCCTTAGTTATAATTGTGTATTTTGAGTATTCATTTTCCCCTTTGTCATATTAATCTCTAACTTATTTATTAATTCCCTATATAAATGACCCTTTCCTATTACTATAACTTATTTTTTATTTTAATTATCCCCTAAACCCACTATTATAAGATTTTTTGACCAAAGAATATTATCCACATGGTGAATTAAAACCCCAATTACACTCCCTTTGGTCTTAAAACTAACCCTATTCAAATACCCCACCCCCTATAGTGAATAGACATCTCAACAGTCTATAACTATATATTACAAATAAAATAAAAATCACTTTACACATATTTTGTATGTCTAAAGCGGAAAAAATACTACTTCGACTATGTCATTTTAAGCCTAATTTTTTATAAAGGCGATGTCCCTGCGTCTTTGTAATTCACTTATTACCCTTCCCCAACTTAACCCAAGGTTAAAGTGTGAAATCGCACTACAAAAACCTTTACCTTTTTAATCATTCCCGTTATGTAAAGCCTCATGCTTTATATAAAGTTAACCCAAGGTTTTAACCCCGCATAAA
The DNA here is from genome assembly GCA_034641835.2 of Pinus albicaulis. Taxonomy (NCBI): domain Eukaryota; kingdom Viridiplantae; phylum Streptophyta; class Pinopsida; order Pinales; family Pinaceae; genus Pinus; species Pinus albicaulis. The sequence continues at coordinate 2,182 of JAXQQM020082112.1, forward strand.
CATAGCTTTCATGTATTAAAACTTTGTTATAAAGCATATATTACAAAGGTTTTATAGTTATCCAACATCGCATATGTCGCCCGGTCCCACCTTACCTTTCCCCCGCAGCTTCCCAATACATGTTGGCCGTTCGCTCCAACCTTTATGATCTAACGATTGAGGATGCATTTCGCGCCCGAAAAACAAACGTTTGCCAAAAACCAAAAGTAACGCGAAAAAAACAGTTTTAGTGAAACGACCCCATACGACGTGGCACCTTTTGATTGTGTTGCGTCCATTTTGCACAAAAAAACTTACCATTCTATGCCAACGCGAAACCCATTAATGGTTTTTCACATTCGAAAAATCAAAACCCATTCCCGTTGATGATATGACTCGCATTTATGGTGAGTAATAAAAGTTTATATCATAAGTTTAAACCTTTGTTTCATTATTTTCCATTGTTATTTTCGCTCCCGACTATTAAAAGAAAACTCTGCCCGACTGTGTAAAAAGCCCTAAGCCCTTTATTTGTTAATTTCTTGTCCCAAAGACAAATTCGACCATTGTTTTCCTATCTGAAGATCATTAAAGCCATTCTCTGCATCAGCAATCCAGATCCATCCACAGGAATAACCAGAAGATTCAGAAACCCTTTTAAAAGCATCAAAATACCTACAATCAGAGGTATTTTTCATTAAATTACCATCCTGCACAGTCAATTCGAAACCTTCCATTAGAAGACAAACTGTTAAATAGAAGAATTAACTGTGTAAATTGCCCAAAAACAGGCTAAACCCTGGCCAATTTTTTCCAGGAAACCTAATTTCCTCTCTGAACCTTTTAAATCCAATCACCCGCTTACGACTTCTAAAGATCAATTCTGAAACATAAAAGGAGTTTAAAGCCTACAGATCTATTAAAAAGCTCCCTTTTTATAATTTAAACCATTCAGGAAACCCTGTTTCCTGTCTTAACCCAGTTTTCATCTCTCATAGAACCTAACTGAGCAAAAAACCCAAAAGATATTATCCCTAACCAAATTTTCTCAAGGATCCCTCTGTTAAAATGAAATATTCTATGAGAACGGTCACGATCCCTTAGGTACCTAAAAATGCCTAAAAACGAGTTAAACCTCCACGAGACTGGTCTCATTCCATAGGTCTTTCAAGGCAGCCAATTAATTCCCTACGGCCAAGATTTCAACAGTGAATTGTTTGATTTTTAGAGTTTATTATCGAGAAAAAAATAATAATAATATAAATAAATAAATAAATAGATAAATAAAATAAAAATAAAAATAAAAAATAATAAAAAATGGGCCAACAGTTTCAATACTAGTTGACAAAATTGTTTTCTCCAGATTCTCAAATTTTAAATCAAAAGCTTCATTCAACAAACAGTTTGTATACAAATAAAGAATAAAATCAAGTCAGGGAGAGATCAGAATGATGAAACGTGCACAGTGAATGGTAAAAATGAAATCAAAATTCACAATGACAGTGAAAACATAACAGTTAAAGAGTATTAGTGGTTAAAGTGTATCAGGTAAAAATTCGAGTGAAAGTTAAACAAAGTTACAGAGCAGTCAAGGTAAAACAGTAAAAGTAAAAACAAAGTTGGTAATGGTTAACAGAGATGAAAATAATTTCACCAACAACAATGAATTTTATCCAAAGTGAAAGTGAAATAGTTAAATGAACAAAAAGGTGAAAAGATGAAAACATAACAAGAAGGAACATTTTTGCAAAAATTTCATGTTTAAGTCATTATTTTGCAGAAACTATTGTGACCAATCCAAGATGAATTTTTTAAAACCGAAGGAATTTTATGTTCTTAAGATGTCCAACTACAAAAACCTCTCTCACTTTTCTAACAGCTATTATGGGTTGGGAAATATTAAACAATATTGGAAAGCATTCTTTGTAGAAAATTTCTGTTAAGTCATCATTTTGCAGAGAGGATTGTGGCCAATAAGAAATAAATATTAAAAAACTGAAGGAGGTTTTTGTTCCTAAGAGGCCCATATACAAAAAACTATCTCACTTTTTGCACAGTTATTTCAGAATGAGAGATACATGCACATCTTTACAGCCTATTTTTCAGACTCTGTAAAACTATGTTTTACACATCTTTTTGCAGAGCCTATTGTTAACAGCTGGAGAATCATTTTAGGAAAATAAGAGAGGTTTATCTCACCAACATATTAATCTACCATAACCTCTTTCACTTTTTAGATAGATATTTCGGATTTAGAAGTACAAAGATATCATTGGACCCTAAGTTTGCAAAATTACTGGAGCATAATGCACAAAGAAAGGAAACAATTAGTGACTTGGATGCCTCATCATCAACTAAGAGTTGAGATAAAATTCGAATTCTCTTCTTAGTCATCATATATCCATGATTATAGTGCCAAATAGGTTCATTATTTTTGAGTGTCCTTTTATTAAGTTCTATTTATGTAAAATAGTTTGAGATATTTTGTAAACCAATCTTGATATTTTTCAATATATTTTAGTTTAGAATTTGTATAAATACTTCACTCTTTCAAGTATTTTGTGTGGAATAAAATTGCTGAGATTATTATAGACAATTTTGCTGGTATTTTGGAGGCTCATGTGTTGATTTCATAGCAGCAGACTGGACAACAGCCAACAGGACTTCATAACTCAGGATTCATGCGATAAGCTAATGAGTAAAGTGATTTCTTACTGTCATTGTTTCCTCTTCTGAAGTTTCATTCAATTTCATATATGTTTTTCAATCCAAATGATTAATTAGGAATATTATTTCAGGATAAGTGTAAAAACGCCCTGTCTTAACTACTTGATCATTTCAATATTTTATGTTGATTTCCAGACTTAGGAATCCTTAATTGCTCCTAGTCCCATTTTACCTTTGCCTCCTTCCCCTTTTTCCGAATCAAAGGATCCTTCACTGCCCTTTATCCCGAAAGCAAGCCATCTCATCAAATCAAACTATTCAAATCTCTGAGGGTTATCTACCTTGCCCTGAGTACATTAGCATCCTTTTGGCCTTGCCCTCCATTCTTGCCTGTTACATCTTGACTCCATAGCCCAATGGACTAGTAGATCCCTCTTTAATTTGTCTTTAAGTAATCTTATTTCCCACCAAACCTTTCAAACAAAAACCAAGTGCCCAATCATACGTAGCCTAAAATTTAATCTAAAACAAAGTTAAATCATAAAGGGAGAGCCCTCTCTGAAATTTAGGAAGGCTAGATCCTAAATTTCCAAAGTAGGTTTGTGGTTACCTCTAGTAAGTTACAAAGTTTTAAATATTTCTGATAGAAAATTTACTAGAGTGATAACAAAAATGACCAAAGTATTCAAGGCATTCATAATATTCAAAGTTGTTGCAAAACAATTAAAACATAGGAACTCAATATACTATAAATTCAATCATTCATTTGAGTATCTACACAAATCATGAGGGGAAACCCAACCATCCATCATATTATAGTATCATGTAGGAAAAATGCACTATATGTTGCAATACAAAAGTAATACAACCATGCTCACTAGCCATTAAGATATATACAATATGCAAAAAAATAAAAATACTTATACGTGAACCCAACCATATGTATATGTCCATGAACTTTACATCAAGGTTTCATAACATCTACATACTCCAACAAACATGCTTATGACCACATACATACATACACATACATAGTAGAAATAAAATACTAGCACGTGATGACTCGATGTATCTTTTATAGGGTAAGCTCCTTTGTTTCACCTTCTCTCCAACCCATGATCTATCTTCAAAATTCCCTTTTATCTCTGCCTGGAAGCTCTGCAAACCTTCTCGTCTCCCTCCCTCATCATTTTAGTTGTCCCATGGGCCGCTGGGATATTTCCTGATCCCTCCTTTGAGTTGGCTTAATAGTGCTAACGACCTTTCAAAATATCTCTCGCCGAGTTACTCTACTCTGCCATTCTTCCTTGACCTGTAAAATATCTATAAATTCCTCCCTGCCACGACATCACTTACCTAATTCATCTTTGTTGCAAAATCCTAATTATTGATTCTTCCTAGCATGTGCCTCTTCTCCTAGGATGCCACCACCTCCTTCCTATGCGGTGTCTCCTTGCATCGTGCCTCACTTCTTGCGCCAGCCCTCTGCTACGCACCAACTAAACCTTGTGTGCTCCTCGATCCTCCTACGTGGTCCCACACTAACAAAATTCAACATAATTTTTTCTAGGCTCCAACATTATTGACCCACTACCATTCACGCCCAAGGGAAAGTTTAGGAGGTTGGAATACCTTGCAAGATTTACGATGCCTTGGACATGACTGTTTAATCCATTGCAGAAGCAATCCTCGCCAAAAACAATAGAAGCACTCACCATTTCCATAATAATTGTACAATAATAGTTTAGCCTTATGTATGTATTATAACCTACCACTAACTGATAAAATTAAAGATACTTTTTAGAAAAAACATTCATTTTGTGGGAAAAACTAGGACCTAGCCGCTCTACAGCGCTCCTCTGCGTCTGAGGCCTTGCCTCGGCCCTGTGGCCGCTTCGAAGGTTCTTGCTCTCCTCTTGGGCCCTGGGTCTTCTCGTCCTGTGCTGCTTCTGTGCTTCGCGGCGCTTTGACTGGTCCGACACGACGCATTGGGTTGGCCGACCAGTGCCTCGTCTATGCGCGGCGCTTTCATTCTGCGCGGCGTTCTGAACCTTGTGCGCGGCGCTTTCATTTCCGCCTTGTTCTTCATTTGCTTAAGCGCGGCGCTTTGTTTCAAAGTGGTGTCTATTCGCAGTGCTTTAGCCCTTTGCTCCTTCCTTGGATTCTTTGGGCCTCTTCCTCAGCTGCATTGATTTGAAGATCCATGTCTTGGTCGTTGGGATTGTTGTGAGCTTGTATTGTCGATCTTGGGCGGCGCTGCTCCAATGGAGCCCCCTCCACCTCCTATTTCTGATGCTGATGCCTTCCTCAACCTTGTGACTTCCCTCCCTAAAAAGAAAGCTTCCAAGGCTTCGAAGTTTGTGAAACGTTTAGATGACATCCCTGAGATTTCACTCCCTTCGGAGGGCCCGATTCAGGTCGCCCTTTCTCTCGCTGAGCGAGCTTTGGTGGGTCAGTTAACTGGGCTCTGGCCCTCCCCCAAAACTACGGAGAGTTGGGTCTATAGGAACTGGGCGCCGCTGATAAAAGGCAGAGTCACTTCATACTTTTTAGGTAAGGGTTTCTTTCTATTTGAATTCACTGAAAATGATGATAAGCATCTGATATTCTGTAATGGTCCCTATTTCATGGGACCTCAGGGGCTGTACCTCAATAAGTGGAAGCCCGATTTTGACCCAGCAGTGGATGTTCCTACAGCCGTTCCTATGTGGGTTAGGCTGCCCAACCTGCCAGTGCACTGCTGGAATGACGAGTCTCTTAAGCACATCGGAAATACCTTGGGCAAATACATTGATCGAGCAAACAGTAAAGATCAATTCGACTGTGCTAGAATTTGCGTTGAAGTCGACCTTGAGGTTGGTTTTCCTGAGGCAATAAAGATCAAAGTTGGATGCTGGACACATGTGAAAAAGCTGGACTATGAGCAGCTTCCGTTCAAATGCCAGAAATGTCATGTCTACGGTCACTTTGCTAGAGGATGTCCTAAGAACAACGAAGTGGAGAAAGGCAAAGAGGATGGTTGGACTCAGGTCAAAAGGACCAAAACTACCCACAAAACCTCTAGAACTGGTAACATGAATGGTAAAGGGCCCCAGGTTGGCTCTAGGATCCAAACCCTTCTCATGGAAGATCAAGGAAATAAATTTACCCAGTTAAGCTCAGCAACAGAAGACACCCAAGAATTAGAGATGCAGAAAGAAGGATCGCCCCAAAAAGGGTCCCCCTCGGGACCAAAGCAAATCGACAGTAATGCAGATAGGACAAAAGAGACACCCACAGAGGAGGTTGAGGAAGTGCAAGGCTCGGAGGATTCAGAAGAAGAAGGGGAAATAGGGGACTCCCAAACCTCGGCTAGAAGATCAACGAGAGGCCGAAAATCTGCTCGGGAAAAAAGAGAGCAAGAGACTTACAAAGAAAAACTCCAGGGAAGCCAACCTACCCTTGAGAAACTCTTGGAAAATACTACGAAGAAGAATAAAAATCAGTCCCAGAGCTCCAGAGGAGCTCATCACCCAAAAAACAAGTGATGAAGATCGTCTCCTGGAACTGTAGGGGCATGGGGAGCAAAATAAAAGTAGAAGCCTTAAGAAGTTTGATTAGATCAGAATCTCCCGATCTGCTCCTTATCCAAGAGACCAAAATGGAGGATTATGCCTTCCTCCAGATAGGTAAGAAATTATGGAAGAAAAGCGAAGGGCAAGCAGTTTCAGCTCGAGGAGCTTCAGGTGGACTAGGCACTATTTGGGATGCTAACAAATTCATAAAGATCAAAGAACTTAATAACACCCATTGGCTGTTCTCAAAGCTGCAGCACGTAGAAACAGATGTGACCCTCTCCCTCTTTAATGTGTACGCTCATGTCAGCGTAGGAGAGAAAAAGAACTGTTGGGACTCTATCAGAGGTCTGGCAGAAGCTGAAGATTTGGCAAATATAATAATAGCTGGGGATCTAAATCTCACCTTATCATTGTCAGAAAAACGTGGAGGAAGCATTGTTAGGGACCCGGTGCGGGAATGGGTTGAGGCGCTGCTCCAAGACTGGGATATGATATATATTAAGCCTCTGTCAGGGAAATACACTTGGACAAACAAAAGAATCGACCCGGGACATATCGCTGCAAGGTTAGACAGATTCCTTGTGCAAAGTTCTTTTCTTCTTCTTGGCCTAGAGATTAGAATGTATATTATTCCTTGTAGTGTTTCCGACCATCGCCCCATTAAACTTGATCTGCTGGCTCATTTGAATCAAGGTCCCATTCCTTTTAAATTCAACTCTCACTGGATCAAGGAACAGTCTTTCTTGCCTCTGATAAAAGAAAGCTGGAAGATCCCAGTCAAAGGCTCTACCTTCTTTGTATGGGAGGAGAAGCTTAGGAGAGTCAAAGTTGCTCTTAAAGTCTGGGTCAAAACCTTACCTAATCCTACTGTGGAAAGGAAATTTTTACAGCAACATCTTGAGATGCATCAGCTGGTTTCGGAAAACGTAGAGATCACTAAAGAAATTCTTGACAAAGAGGCTAATCTTTAGCAAATGCTCCTCAAAGCTAGCTTGGCTGAGGAAGAATATTGGAGACTGAAATCCCGCAGTCTCTGGCTCAAGGCGGGAGATAGAAACTCATCCTTCTTTCATAAGCAAGCTCAGGCTCGAATTTGCCGCAACTCTATCTCCGAAATTAAAGTTGAGAACTCTACGTATAGAGAAATCCAAAGCATAAAAAACGCTGCCTTCTCCCACTTCAAAAAACTCTATAGTGAAGAGAAGGACTTGGGTCATGGTTCTATCCTTGTGAATGAGGTGCCCACCCTCATTTCCGCCAGAAACAACCAACTCTTGGAAGCCGAGATCACTAACAATGAAATAAAAAGTGCCCTCTTCGCAATGGAACCGGATAAGGCCCCAGGTCCTGATGATTTTACTGCTAGATTCCTACAGTTCTGTTGGCAGATTGTGGAGAAAGACTTATGCAGAATGATTCAGAAATCTCAAGAGTGTCAGAAGATTGGGGGAAGCACAAATTCAGCCTTTCTGGCCCTCATTCCCAAGGATAAAGGTGCCAACACCTTCAGAAGGTTTCACCCAATCTCCCTCTGTAACATAGGCTACAAGCTGATTACGAAAGTTATTGCCAACAGATTAAAAATCATTCTCCCAAGCATCATACCTGAGAATCAGGGAGGCTTTATTCAGGGTAGACAGATTGTGGACAACTTCATCCTGGTCCAAGAGGCGATTCACTCCAATGTGGTTCGCAAAGAGAAAGGAATGGTTGTCAAGTTAGATCTTGAAAACGCCTTTGACAGAGTGAGACATAGTTTTCTGCTGGATGTCCTGCGCAAATTTGGGTTTGGTCCCAAATTCATCATCTGGATTAAGGCTTGTATTAGTGAGCCTTGGATTGCCCCTCTGGTGAATGGGAGGGCCACAAATTTCTTCAAAGCATCTCATGGATTGAGGCAAGGGTGTCCTCTTTCCCCTTTGCTCTTTGTCCTCCAAGCCTCTGTTCTCAGCTTCCTTTTGATCAAAAAGCAACAGGATCAAGATTTAATGGGCCTGAATATTGCGAGAGGAGTTAACAATATAAACCATGCCTTATTTGCGGACGATTCCCTCTTACTGGGTGCTGCCTCAGTATCCTCTGCCAACAGATTTAAAGAAGTGATTGATGATTATAGTCAAGACTCAGGAATCAGTCTCAATAAAGGAAAATGCAATATCTACTGCTGGAATACCCCTGCCACCACGATGCAAGCCATTTCCTGTCGCTTTGGCTTCACAGCATCCTCGTCTTGGACATCCTTCAAGTACTTGGGTCTCCCAATTTTTCAAAAATGTACTGTCAGCAGAGACTGGTTACCCCTGTTGGAAAAGTTTGAATCCAAGATACATTCCTGGGGATACAACTGGCTTAATCTGGCTGGTAAGTCTGTGCTTATTAAAGCAGTCCTCAACAGCCTTCCCATCTATCAATTTGTTGTGATGCTGGCTCCTGTTGGAATTATGAAGAAAATGGAGGATCACATTAGAAAATTCTTTTGGAAAGGCGGGAAAGCTAACGAAAAGAAAATCTCCTTATTAAGTTGGGCCAAAATCTTCATGCCCAAATTAGAAGGCAGATTGAACTTTAAGAATATTTGCACTCAGAACATTGCGTTGGGAGCTAAGCTGAGTTGGAGGATTATTGCCCCAAAACCGGGGTGGGCGCAGATTGCCTTGTGGAAGAAGTACTTTCGTGGACAGAGGAAAAGGTGTTTGGACCAGCCCATAGCAAACTCTGGCTCGATAATTCAAAAGCTCTGTGCTAAATCTTCCTCCTTAATAACCCAGCATGCACATTGGATCCCTGGCAATGGTAAGCAAATTAGAATTTGGGAGGACCGTATAATGGGTTGTGATCCTCTGGTTTATGATCGATCTCTGGATCTACTGAAGGACTGGATGCATAGAGCAGGCTACATTACTTTGTGGGATATTTCCAATTGGGAAAACGGTAACTGGCATAGTTGGATTAACATCGATGTGCGCCAGGTTCTGTCCAAAGAGTTTGCTATCTTCTTAGACTTTTTAAACGGCAAGGCTCCCTTGAACAGCAGAAAATTGGATGCCCGAGGTTGGGGTCTGACCCCTGGTCGCTATACTGTTTCTCAGGGCTACAGGCAGATCTTATCAATTCCCCACGTTCCTGCAGACCCGAAACCATGGAAAGGGATTTGGTTCCAGTCTTCGCTGCCTAAAATCGACTCCTTCTGTTGGCTCCTTTGCCATCAGAGAATTTTGACAGATGATAGATTGTAGAGAAGAGGTTATCTAGGCCCCTCTCATTGCTCGATGTGTGGAGAAAACGCTGAGTCTGCTGCGCACCTGATGCTCAAATGCAATTTTGTGACAGATCTTTGGAATGAGGCCTTAGGCCCCTGGAGGCTAGACTTTGTCCTCCCATCTAGCATTCCCGATCTGTTTTCGCACTAGTTGAGTTTGTTCCCAGGAGGCTCTCCGCAGAATGCTCATATCAAAGCCACCTGGTGCATTCTCCCTAAACTTATTTGCTAGCATACCTGGTTGGAAAGAAATCAGAGGATCTTCAGAGATAAGAAAAGAGATCACAAGATTGTCTGGGTCAACATTAAAAGCCAGCTGAAGGAGTGTCTTGGTGATCAACTGGACGGGGCAGGCTTGAGAGATCACGATGTTTCTTGGAGCGATTCTCTTGATCTCCACTTCATAGATATTATCAAACCTCCTGCTTCTCTCAAAGAATGGCAGATTAGACTTAACGCTTCTGATTTCTTGGCCTTTTGCACAAAGCAGGCGCATATCATTCTCTTCTTCGACGGGGCAGCGAAAGGAAATCCGGGCAGCTCCGGAGCTGGTGGAGTTGTTAAAAAAGCAGATGGCAGCACTATCCTTAGATATGCCTGGGGAGTGGGCTACAATACTAGCATACAAGCTGAAGCCCTGGCCCTTCTCCAAGGCCTAAAGCAACTTAATTCCCTGGGTATCTGCGATGCAATTGTGATGGGAGATTCCCAGTCTATCATAAAAACCATTGTTGACTGCTCTTCCCCTTCTGATCTAAGATTGTCCAGACTAATCAACAGAATAAGAACCCTGTCGAATTCCTTCCAGAGCCTGAATTTCTTCCATGTCAAGAGAGACAATAATAAAGATGCTGACATTGAAGATAATAAAGTTGTTCACCTCCCCCTCAGAGTCATCCTCAGAGATGGAGTAGAAGGTTGGGACCCCATTCCTTAATTGTCTGGCAAATATGTTTTACAGCCTTTTATTGGAGTAGTTTGTCTGCATTTTTAAAGTGGGGAAGATAGAGGCGGTTGCCAGAAAAATGGTTTGTAAGAATCTCTGGGCTAGCAAAGAAAAAGGCACCCTGATCCTGGTCACGGAGACATCTGGACTTTGCTTAGCATTTTGTAACCAGCTTTGAGGCAATTTGACCAGAAATTAATATAACTCTCTACCCGTTTCTGTTAAAATAAAATAAAATTAAAGATAGATTAATTATAATTGCATGCTCATCAAGCTCTTAATCAAATACGTATGCCAACTTTTAATGCCTTCATTTGAAGATTGTGTAGGCAAAATATATTCCACCCTCTTCTTCACATTCATTAGATAGAATTATTCATTTCCATTTATGCATGGGGTCCATTTGTCATCTAGAATTTAATCATGCATTTTTTTAACTTCTTTTATTTAGCTTTTCCTTTAATTCTCAAGTAATTTATCTAATTTTACATTTTTTAAAATAATTTTATAATTCTTTTGTTCCCATGCTAGTATTTATCTCTTTATATCTTTTTGACTTGATGTTACTTGAGCTTTCTAGAATTACACTGTGTAAGAAGTTTTGAAATGTTTAACATTTCGAGTAGATACTCTACTCATTATAGTCATAGTTGATTATGTTAAGTTGAATTAGTGCCTAGGTATTGTTTACACACAGCGATGCAACTGCATGCTTGTCTATAAATAAAAGGTAAAGCAAAATCTCTCTCTCTCTCTCTCTCTCACGCACACACACACACACACAGATATATATGTTAAGTTGAATCGATGCCTGTGTATTGTTTACTCACAATGATGTAACTACATTTTTGTCTTGAGATTGAATTGGTAGAGGCTAGAATCTAGGTTAGTATAATTGAATATTGTATGGTTCCTTTCTAAAACAAAAAAAGGATATATATAAACAAAAGTTGTAGTCCCACTAATAGACGTTTTTTCCTTCTTTGACGGAATCTAGTGATACAATTTTGGGTGAGATTGTGAATTTTTATTGTAAAAAATGTGTTTTTTAATGCATAAATGGATTCAGTGCCCTAAAAAACCCATAGAGCACTAGGATTCCGCACATTACACAACTCAACATTTTAAAAACTCTACGTCGGGTTTTGGACAAAATTGACGGGAAAAAAATGCTCAGAAAAGGGCAAAAAAATCTATTAATTAGACTACGCTAAAACAAAATACACCATTAATTATTCCTTATGGAAAAACTTAGTCCATAAATTGTGATTGTTGAAAACCAACATGTCAAAGACAATAATGCACATGCTTAAATATGCTCTTTCACAAGTGAGCAATGTAACTATTATATATTTTTTTCTTTTTTTTCACTAAAATCTAGCAATACAACTTTTGGTAAAGACTAGCCTACATTCATCTTAAATCCGAATCTACCAAGTGCCTAGAGGGATCAAGTCCGGAAATGGAGTTAAGTTAGTACTCTTGCATTCCATAATGTATTTTCTTGCCTTTAAATAGGCTTCATCATAACAAATAATATCAACAAACACCGTGGGATATGCAATACCATGGGCTTGTAAACCACAATACTTTATAGTTTATTTTAACTTTATAGTTTTAAAACTATAACCAACATAGATCCATCTTAACTCCAGATCTACAAAGCGTCGAGAGGGATCAAATTTCCCAAGATTCAAACTTATTTTTTAGTGCAAAACTTGAGGGGAGGTTTGCACATCGAGAAATTTGATTCCTCTCATCGTTTGGTAGATCCGTAGTTAAAATTGGATCTATGTTAGTTGTTAATAATATTATTTATATGATACAAATCTCATATCTTTATATATCAGAGTATTCTCATTGCATCGAGAGACGCTCTACAACCTAGTATAGGGGAAATGTGTACGCGTAATGTAAGTACGTATGTATGTCAACATTTTTTAAATATATAACAAAAAAAATGTCGACTTCATATGTTTTAATTAATATTCAAATTAAAACATATATAAATGTAAAATGTGATGTAAAATATAAGACACAAAGCTACCAACTTTATCAAAAGAAATTGACATGTTTACAATGTGTATATATATATATATATATATATATATATATATATATATATCTTAACTTTGGATCTACCAAGCAACGAAAGTGATCAAATCTTCTGATACGCAAACCTCTTTTAGAGAGAAAAGAGATTTGGTCCCTCTCGATACTTGGTAGATTGGAGTTGAGATGGATCTATGTTGGTTTTTAATTTTATTAAAACCTTGATTTAATCTCTATGGAATATCCACAAAATATTTTTTGTAGTAGCGAGGATAAAGGGTTTACATATATCTCAAAAATAATTTTAACTTTTTTGCTTTAAGATTTAATTAAAAAAATTATAAAATTAAAATAAAATGAAATATTTATAAAATATTTTGATTGTGTAACGAATTATGGTTTTGGGCATGTGGTATTGCTACGCCATTGTATTGTAACAAGGCCTATTTACAAGTTAATAATATCCATGGTAAAGTGGGGGTGAATATCTATGGTTAAGAAATGAAAGATAATATCTCGCTGCGCTCAGCCGTCTGCTTGATCTCCTGCGTGCACTGCAAACCTAGCCGCGGCCTCCCTAGCTGCCATGGACTCTGGAGGGGGATCTGATCCCCTTCCACCACCACCGTAGGTGACCGCCTTCAAGAACCTGGTGGCCTCATGCAACAAATGACCTCCCTCAGCAACACAACAGAGATTTGTGAAAAAACTAGACAACATCCCCTCGGTGGCTCTCCTAGTGGAAGAAACCTGCAGATCAGCACTGAATCTTGCCGAAAGAGACCTCATAGGACAGTTTATAGGCCTCTGGCTATCTCCCAAAGTCGTGGAAGATTGGGTGCAGAGGAACTGGACCCCTTTAATCAAAGAAGGTATCAAAAGCTACTTTGTTGGCAAAGGATTTTTTGTGTTTGTGTTTGAAAATGCAGAGGACAAAAGCCTCATATTCAGGAACGGTCCATACTTCATGGGACCGCAAGGTTTATACCTAAACAAATGGTTGCCTGACTTCCATCCCACCCAAGATATGCCCTCAACGGTTCTAGTATGGGTGTGTCTCCTACACCTTGCACTGCACTACTGGAACTAGAAGTCCCTCCAAACCATAGGAAATACCCTCGGGAAATACATCGACCAAGATGTGAGAAAAGACCAGTACTCCTGCTCTTGCATTTGCGTCGAGGTAGACTTGGAAGAAGGGTTGCCGAAAGCCATTAAACTAACAATTGCTGACTGGTCCCATGTGTAGGAGTTGGAGTATGAACAACTCCCTTTCAAATGCAGGCATTGTCATGGCTATGGACACTTTGCAAGACACTATAAAAAAAAAAGGTTGAAGAAGAGAGTGAGAAATCGAAGGGAGAATAATGGACCCTAGTCTAGAAAGCAGGTCCGACAAAAGCAAGTGGAAAAGAGGCCACAAAAGGGAACATCATACCCACAAAAAACCAGGTTCTCGAGGAGAGGAGCTCCACCCCCACTCCGAAAGAGGCCAAAAACCCTAATGATAAGGACAATATTCCAGCAGACCCCCTAGAATCAGTCCCGGATAGCACAGAACAGAGCGCACCTCATTCTTCTGATAAAGACAGTGAAGAACCAGTCCTTCTCGGAGCATCCCAAGGTTGCCCCTCCAATCCTTCATATGCAGAAATAATTAAAAAGAAGTCAATGGACAATTCCTACTCCTCAGAGGATGAGACCTTTGAGAGGCCTTCGAAAAGAGCTGGAAGGAAATCTCATAAAGAAGCTAGGGAAGAAGAGGCGGAAAGGAAAAAAAATGCAAGGAAGTCAACCCACAATCTAGATATCTATTGGGAGAAACACCAGGAAAAGGCCCCATAAGGGAGGAGTCACCAACCCCTCCATTGGTAAATAATGCGTCTAGTCCCTTAGAATTGCAGAGGCTTGGGGAAACCCTCGAAAATTGAAGTCGTCAAAGACATCCTGAAAATGGACCCTCTAGACATCCTCATGCTCCAAGAGACTAAAATCGAAGGGCACACCCTTCTCGACATCAGCAAGTCGAAATAGAAGAAAAACGTTGGCAAGGCAGTAAGTTCAAGGGGCTCCTCAGGTGGAATTTCTACTCTGTGGTCTGAAGATCACTTCCATCTACACAACTTCCATGAGACCCAGCACTGGATCTTCACCGAGCTAAGGCATCACACAAGTAAGTTAACCTTTGCCCTATTCAATCTATATGTCCCGATTGTTGGGAAAAATACTGAGAGGGGGGGGTGAATCAGTATTTACTGCATGTTCAGAACTTTTTACTTTTTCACTCTCTAAAACCCATATGCTACTTTCCTTTAGTAAACTCGTGTATACACGCGGATATCCTTCATACAACTCGCGTATTAGCAGAGATCTTAAATATGCAGATATTTATTAACTTATTTCTTTGCAATATTCATTCATCTGATGTTAACTTAGCAGTAAACATGTGTAGTAACAACAGAATAAACCATCACACAAGCATCACACATGAACACCGGGATTTTTAGGTGGAAACCCAAGTCGGGAGAAAACCACCGCTGCAGTTGCTCAGCCTTCAATATTTTATTATAAACATGTCTTCAGCATATGTTGTGATCTGAACTCTACCGACACGCGAGGCACCACAGCCCGTGTTTACTGACCTCTCCTGGAAGGGAGCTACAACCCCCTAACTCGTTTACCAGCCTCTCCTGGAAGGGAGCTATGACCCCCTGACTCGTTTACCAGCCTCACCTGGAAGGGAGCTACGACCCCCTGACTGAAGGCTACAACCCTCAACACCTCTATGGACCACGTTTCATCAATTTTCACACTGGATCCAACAACTTCAAAAGAGCACAACTTGTAGGTCTCGTTTCATCAGATTTTCAGATTGGACCCACTCCACATATTTAAGCTCAATCATACAACCAGACTGATACAGACAACTCAGAACTGTAGAGTACAGATAACAATAACACAGCAGATCAGATCAGACATTTCTTACCACAGACTTCAGCAAACCTGGTTTTCCTTCGCTGATCTCGCGTATATACGCGCACGTCCACATCAACGGCGTATACATCGCATGTAGCTTTCTTGCGCATACGGCACCTTCCATGAGCGAAATAACTATCGCGCCTTTCTGCGGTGAAGTAGCGTATGGATCTTCAATCATTACAGAGCTGCATACTTCTTCAGATCAGACATTCAGTTCAGATTCAACCCTTTACTTCAGACAGATGTTCGCCTCATCACAGATCTAATCACTCCATAAACAGATCTAGCAAATACAAGTATATTTCAGATCTAGAAATCCCGCTTCATCATTTCTTCATAAGTGCATCATAGATTGAGATCTATCATCAAACCTTTACCCTTTCCATACAGATATACTTCACAGAGAAGTATTCATTCAAGCTCAGACATCTTTCTCCCACACTCATGATTTGCATAATGAATTTCATCTCTTTATATAGGTTTACCCTTTTTCAATATATGAGCCAAAACAATACCGTAATTTGCTTGAGGTCAGCCCAAACAAATCATTACCCAATACAATGGGTTAATACACTGGTGTTACCACGGTTTTGCACTTGCAAGAGGCGCTTTTGCCCATCTGCCGAGCTTGTCACGTTCTTTAAAAGTATGAGCATAGATAGTCTCACGTATGCCTTGAGACATACTCTTTTCATCATGGTCTGCCTGTGGCTGATTTTCTTTCTTCATTCATACTGTACTCTTGTAGATACATCAGTTGCTTCATGAACATATTCTCTCGGCCACAACTTCATCCAGTGAGTTACACATGTTCTTCTATCAAGAGTAAGGTTGTAGCACCTCTAGGCATCATACATGCCACTAACAAACATCATTTCATATCAGATTTACATCATTTACCAAGTCCATCAGATCAAGACAAACTTCATCAAGTGGTTTGCCATCAAGGACAACACATGTCAACAGTCTCATGTCTTCATCTTCATTCAGTGGGTTGCCATCAAGGACAACACTCTGCATCATATTGCCAACAATCTCCCCCTTTGGACTTGATGGAAACCACGATGGTGTTTGATCACCACAGCAGATGGGTACATTAAGAATACAATAACACCATGTCACTCTCCTCATTTTTGACATCATTCTTTCTCTTCATTCAAACACCATGTCACTCTCCCCCTTTGACATCAAGGGCAAAGGGCGGATCAAAAACCAACATACTCTCCCCCTCCTATCACCAATGACTCATACTTACATAAGTGGGTTTACAAATTTGACTCAGCTACCCAACCAAGTGGGTTTACACAATTTGACAAGTCCTTACATGACTGAATATTACAAATTTACATCATGGGTCTCAACATGACCTTTTCATCAAAATACAAATATGACCATTTATGACCAACACCAGAAAGACTTCAAAGAACATATTTCATAATCATCATAATGCCAACAATGCATTATACTTAGCAAAGCTAATGCTCCCCCTGAATCTGTGCACCCAAGCATCCTTTCCATATGACTAAGGCTCCCCCTTAGTTTGTGCATCCTGAACACTTTCACCAACAAATCATCAAGGCAACTTTATCAAACCATTAGAAATAGAATTATGAGAACTGGAACACCACCAGAGATACCAAACAGTATCAGAGATACCAAGCAGCACTGCAGCTGTGCTGAAGAGAGCTGACTCCAAACAGAAAATTGTCAGCAATCAGACATACGCGGTTTTCTGTGCAGGAACTCGCGTATATACGCGACTGTGTTTCATGAAACCCGCGTATCCAATGCCATCTTC